>WBMZ01010720.1:0-50806 GCA_013400975.1 Atrichornis clamosus | reverse complement strand
TCCAGCGCCCGGCACCCACCGCCGCCTGGCAGCGCCCGCCCCGCGGGTCCGCGCTGCGCTCCGGGCGGCTCCGCGGGCGGCGGCTCTCGAACCCGCACAACAAGTGGACGGCGCGGGCGGGAGGCGGCTGAGCCGCTGCCCCTGGACGTGCCGGGGGCAGAGACTGCGCGGAGCGACCCCCGTCCTCCCGCCGCTGGAACCCGCCTCGGGACGCGGATTATCCAGCGCCGGTTTACAAATCTGCTGCGAGAGCCGCACTTGGAGAGACTAGTGATCGCGCCTGCCCGTTCATTCCGCATCACATACACACAAGCACACGCACACCGCCTTCGATTTTCCCTGTGGGAACGAGACCCTCGCTTGTTGCCTTTTCGCCAATGCCGAGGCGAGCGGGAGCGGCTGTGGCTGTGCCGAGTGCCCCCAGCCGCCTCGCCGGCTCGCTCCCGCCGCTCTCCTTGCACCCGGCAAGAAGGGGCAGAAATAACTCATCAACCTGTGGTGCGCACTGACCACAGCCACCTGCGACTGTGGATCAGCCGGCACAGCCCCCTCAGGACTGCTGTCACCCGGTCCTTACACTAGCGGGAACAGCGCTGCTATTTCTCTGCCTGGGATCAGTAAGTATAACAGCGTTTTTAGGATCTTTTTCTGCATGACACGTAGGTACGGTTTTAAAAATAGCGTCATTTAATAGTTCGTGTTCATCTTCTCTCGTGTATTAATAGATGTGTCTATAAATGAGGCTTCTGTTTCAAAGGGGGGTGTGGGGAACTGTGTATTTTTGTGTGTGTGCTTGCATGTAGATGTTGCTTCAGTGCACCTGCAGTTGTTTTCTTGACATATCATATCACGGTATTTTCACTTGGGTGAGCATTGTACGTGCCTGTTTCCAAATTAAATCCAGTGAGATGTTCATTGGGATTGAAACACAATTCTGCTCTAGATTAAAATGTAACATTCCCACATCTGATGTGTTTCTACAAATATAACAAAAACACTTTGTGTAGATACATTTATCTTTAATGTTTCATATAGATGTATGTAGGTGTATCTGTTACGTATGTGCTCAAAGACCTGAATGCATTGTGTGTTGCAGTATTTTTATTAGTGTTTATATGTGTTGGTGTTTCAGAAGCATGCATATGTTTGTATATGGATGCAAGTGCTTATATGGGTGGGGATTTTGTATCTGTCTATATATATATATGTGACATACCCACCCACATCCTTACCCACAGAGTCGTTCAAAATCTCTGTGCATGTGATGTGGGTGTGTGTGTAATGTAGAAGTGTGAATAGTGTGGGCAGGAGAAGATTTGAATGCCGTGGTAATAGATGACACAGTTTCATTTGATCGGTGTGACCTTTTAGGAAAACAATCCAATCTTTTCCCTTTTTGTTTTGTTTATTTTTGTGTGTTTGTGCATGTGCCTCAGGTTAAGTGCTTCTTCTGCATGACCATAACCAAAGGGTGACCCATCCACTCCCTTATGTCCTATGGGGACCTCAGAGCCTGTTTCTCAGTCTTCATCTCCTCCTCCTCCTCCACCTCCTCCTCCTCCTCTTGCCACTGCTGCTGATGCCCTGGGTGCTGCTCCCAGGTTTGAGACATTCTTGACAGGCTGAAGAAAGGACTTGCAAAGACCTCCTCACTGTGTAAATGAAGTGATGGCTGGAATTAACTTCAACTCCCCAAGTAATGATATTAAACAGTAAATTTGCTAGGCCAAAGTATTACCAGGAACAAATAATGAGGAAAGAGACTATTTGCATTTGGTTGCAATGATGAGCTAAAAACCATCTGTGGAGAACAGGTACCCTTTGGTTTGCATATTTTTTTTTCCTGAAGAATGCAGCCTTTATAGTCTGCGAGGTAGTCATGATTCTGATCAGATACAGCTGTGATAGCTGCAGGACATAAATGAAAATAGAGGGTCATGGTGCATGGAAGAACAAGGTCTCAGCTGTTTCCTGGTTCAATCTGAGAATTTCATCTTTTCTTATTAGCAAAATAGTAGTTTGTGTCAAACATTCTGGAGAACAAGAGAATGCAGATCTGTGGTTTTCCAAAACATAGATTCAGTGTTACAACTATGTTGCCGTGCTCAATGCCCAGGGGACTGTCCTCCAAATGCAAATGGCTTTGAACTTTCTAGGGAAGGTTAAGGTTACACTGTAAATAAAACAAACCCTTGTTGCAGTAAGCGATTTAAAAAAAAAAAAAAAAAGCAGTTGCAAAATGGAGGTTGCGATGGTGAGCGCAGATAGCTCTGGGTGCAACACCCACATGCCCTATGGATATGCGGCCCAGGCCCGGGCCCGGGAGCGAGAGCGGCTGGCACAGTCCAGGGCCGCCGCGGCCGCGGCCGTAGCAGCAGCCACAGCCGCAGTGGAAGGTGGGGCGGCAGGCGGAGGGGGGCCGTACCACCACTACCACCAGGAGCAGAGCCGAGGAGCATCCTCCTCTCATGGTGGGAGTGCATCTCGCAGCAGCCTGCCCCACCGCCAGAGTGGTAAGAGGCGGAAGAAAGGGAAAAAGAAGAGCCACCACTTGGGAAGTAGAGAGTGTGGAGCCTCCTTCCCCTGTTCTGAGCTGCTGCCGCTCAGTGGTTCTGAGGAGAGAATACTGAAGGACTTGAGTGAGGAGGAAGAGGAGGATGAAGAGGAGGATGAAGACGATGAGGAAGAAGGAAAGCTCTACTACAGTGATGACTATGGGGAGGATGAGTTTTCATACTCGGACCAGCCACCCGATGATGGTGGAGGCCCTGGGGGTTACAGCTCTGTCCGCTACAGTGAGTACGAGTGTTGTGAGCGCGTGGTGATCAACGTGTCGGGACTGCGCTTCGAGACCCAGCTGAAGACTTTAGCTCAGTTCCCGGAGACACTGCTGGGGGATCCAGCGAAGCGAGGGAGATACTTTGATCCTCTCAGGAACGAATACTTCTTTGATAGGAACCGACCCAGCTTTGATGCCATCCTGTACTACTACCAGAGTGGTGGTCGGCTGAAGAGGCCAGTCAATGTACCCTTCGACATCTTCTCTGAGGAGGTGAAGTTCTACCAACTTGGGGAGGAGGCCATGCTCAAGTTCAGGGAGGATGAAGGTTTTGTCAAAGAGGAAGAGGAAAAAGTTTTGCCAGAGAACGAGTTTAAGAGGCAGGTTTGGCTGCTGTTTGAGTACCCAGAAAGCTCCAGTCCGGCCAGAGGCATTGCCATTGTCTCTGTCTTGGTCATCTTGATCTCCATCGTCATCTTTTGTCTGGAGACTTTACCAGAGTTCAGAGATGACAAAGAATTCGTCATGTCCCTGAGCTTAGGGAAGGGGCTTTCCAATGAGTCACTTCACCTGAGTGCTGGGGAGCACACCATCTTCAATGACCCTTTTTTCATTGTAGAAACAGTGTGCATCATTTGGTTCTCCTTTGAGTTTACAGTGCGCTGCTTTGCATGTCCGAGCAAAGCACATTTCTTCAAGAACATCATGAACATCATAGACATTGTCTCCATCTTGCCTTACTTCATTACTCTGGGCACTGACCTGGCGCAGGAGCAGGGCAGTAATGGCCAGCAGGCCATGTCTTTTGCCATCCTGAGGATCATCCGTCTGGTCAGGGTGTTTCGCATCTTCAAGCTCTCCAGGCACTCCAAGGGTTTGCAGATCCTGGGTCATACGCTCAGGGCCAGCATGAGGGAACTTGGCCTCCTCATCTTTTTTCTTTTTATCGGAGTCATTTTATTTTCCAGTGCTGTTTACTTCGCAGAAGCGGATGAGCCTGCCACCCATTTTCAAAGCATCCCAGATGCCTTTTGGTGGGCTGTAGTGACCATGACTACAGTTGGTTATGGGGACATGAAACCCATAACTGTGGGTGGGAAAATAGTTGGGTCCCTGTGTGCCATTGCAGGAGTGTTAACCATTGCTTTACCAGTGCCAGTGATTGTCTCCAACTTTAACTACTTCTACCATAGAGAAACTGAGAATGAAGAGCACACGCAGATGATGCAAAATGCAGTCAGTTGCCCTTACCTCCCAGCAAATTTACTGAAGAAATTTAGAAGCTCATCATCTTCATCCACAGAGGATAAATCAGAGTATTTGGAGATGGAAGAAGGAGTTAAAGAATCTCTTTGTGTAAAGGAGAATAAAAGTCAGGACACAGGGAATAGCAGTGAGTCAGAGAAGAAAAACTGTGTAAATTCAAATTCCGTGGAAACTGATGTGTAATTTTGAATGTTTCCGAATATATTTATGCATTAAAGAGTGCAGTGAAAATAATGAAATATGCAAACAAGAGTCTGCAGCATACAGTAGTATGCCATTTAATGGTTAAATACAAATAAAAAGCATTGCTAAACATGTATTACATATCAAGTAAGTGGTACAACACGAGGAAAGGATTGCTAGATCTGATACATTTTCAGACTTTATATTTTTATTAGAATGCAAGTGTTTTGCACATGAGGCTGAAAAATTTATTAAAACCAAGTCAGTTTTAAAGTGGGTGCATGAACTGTCGACATCACTAATAACAGCTCTGTGGTAAAAGTTGGCATTCAGAGGTATTTACTATGTAAGAAACAATGAAGTTTGGTAGTCATTTATCTATTTATCAGTGCTTTAATAGCAGCTACCATAAATCATTGGATACCATAGTCATTGTTTTTCAAATGGTAAATTTATTGTAAAAAGATATTCTACAGAAGATAGATCTAAATTTTTTTTCTTGAAATCTATATTGCTTGTTTTTAACTGGAAATTTACTTTGAAAAGGCTGTTGACCCTCCAGAAATTGTTTATTTTTATAACTCTCTTTGGAGGCATTGCAGCATTTGTTGTCTAATAATGAAAGAAATGAAGCAAGAGAATTGTTTAACCTGGTCTGACTGCAAAGGCAAAATGACTGGAATGCTTTTTTGCACTACTTTATATGCTGGAGATATATTGAAAGAGACTTCATACTGTGAATGTTTACTAATGTAATAGTTCAATGACAATCATTGGAAGAGTGAATTCTGCATCATATTTTATTGTTTCTTCTTTCTTTGTGATGCTGATGGCAAAACAGCTAACATTACATTAATTCCATACTCTTTTTAATTATGAATATCTGTGATCTGGAAAAGGATTGTGAAGTAAAATTTTATAATCAAAATTATTTGAAATTGGTGTTTTCTACTGATGCCCTCAAGAAGTACCAACCTAATTTATATCTTTTTCCTGCTTAATTTAGCATTCAGAGTCTATGATTAGTACATGCACTTTGCCAGTATTGAAGAAATTCAGTGTATGGGAGGAGAAGGTAGAAGTAATAAGATACTCAGTTGTTACAGTACTGACAATTGACAATTGCTGACTTTTAATGTGCTATTATTGGTGCTGCATTTTCCCTTGATTACAGCTTTCACCCATGTATATTTGAAGCAACATTTAAGATCCAAAATAGGCATCCTGGGCTCCAGAATGAAGATGTTGGGTCCCGTGGAGTCCTTGTGAAAACATTCCATGGTTTCTTTTCGCTGATTCTTAGGCCAACTGTGTTTTACTGTGTGTCAAAAACCTCCATTGCCCTTCCTAAGAGATTAAGGTAGGTAAAGATTATCTGGCCTACTGTATATTCCAGACTCCAGAATGAAATAGGTAAGATATTGCTGCATACAACATAAATAATAGATTCAGAACAAGTGCTTTTTTCAGACTTACCGTTACCAAGGGAAGGCACAATTAAGCTATAACTGTGGAATTCATTCCAGATTATAGAACTTGAACAAAATTGGCATATGCACTTTAAGGTCTGGGACAGGCCATTATGAGAGAAAAAAGGACTTACCAACACTACTGGATTACAGTAGTTTTGCAATATTCATTCCAAGCTGAGTGGAGGATTTTTGCAGGGGGAAGAACTCGTTAGTGACTGGCTTATAGTGACAACAAAAACGTCTGAATTGGCACCCATGACATTACACATAATCCATCAGATAAGTCTTGTTTGCTGTATCCAGTGGCACCAAATAGAGCTGCAGACATGGGCTTCTCTTTAATGGTTGGGTTTTGCCTTCATGGATTTTCTGTGAGTCTCTTCGAAACGTTTCTCTGCTTGTCCTCTTTTGCATTGCAGAATAATAAAAAACAAGACACACACAAAAGACTGCGTTGTGCTGAGCCCTGGTTCAAAATATGTGTTTAAATGTCTGATTCCTAATTTAAAAACATAGAGCGGGCTTCACTATATTTTTGATGTGAAGCATTAAATAAAGCTCCTTTTTTTTTGTGGCGATATTAATTCTGGCTGTGTTTTGAATGAAACGACTCAGTAATTCTATACGTAGGCATTTGCCAAAATTTAACATTGCATTTCATTTGTAGATCACCTGAATTAAACGTGCTAAGTGCTTTTTTCTACAGGGGCAATATCAGCAGTGAGGATTAGAGTTGTATAAAATCTGGTAAAAATTCGTAAATGAAAGCATTTCTTTCACAGATGGTAGTTAATGGCCTAAAGGGCAGGAGGGTTCTCTTCCTAAACTAGCTTGACAGTAGTTCTGTATGATACCAGAGACCATATAGTGCCTGGGACCATGGCAAGGATGTTAAAGAAATGCTAATTAAGTAAATAAAGAACTTAGAGAAAATAAATAGCATGTGCTTGCACTATTGGCTGGTTGAAAAGGGAGATGGTTCATAAGAGGTGGAATTTTAGACCAGACCTCTAAAGGAAATAAGAAAATTCTGACTCACTTTTAAAATATATTCACACTGTAGACACAGAGCCTGGCATGAGGTGAGTGCTCCAGCAAGTTGTTCAGCTCTTCTGCTACCAGTACCTGACCTTTTATTTTAAAACAAGAATGTGGTGTCTGTGCTGTGCTGTTTTCAGAGCAGTGCCTTACTCTCAGAAGGAAAAGGCCTTGCTGCAGGGGCTGGTAGCAGTTGGCAGAGCAACATTCTGGGCGTGCCAGCTGCGAGTACCGCAGTGCTGTGGAGGTACATCCTCAGGTAACAGTGTGCTCTGCCTCCTGCCATGAACAAACCTCTGGACTCTGTCGTTATGAATAAGAACTACTGCAGCTCAGTGCTGGCTTGTGCTGCCAGTTTGGTAGGTCGTTCTGAATCCAGAAAGGATTGTGCATTCCAGAATGGAAGGAAATACCTTCACTCAGGCTTATAATTGGTCCAGTCACAATGTAGTTTTAAAATGCCTAAAAGTCCTACCACTAACGTGCTAAAACCCAAAGATCTCAAGTGCTTAACAAGAAACAGAAATTTATATTAAGTATTACTTTGGTTGATACTGTGTGCCAGAGAAACCCTCTAACTGAGCTGTTATGGCTCCAGCTTACTACTACTGCTTCTGTCAGACCTTTCCCAGTGATACTGACAACTCTCAGAAAAAGTGATTTTATTGTGACTTGGGTATTTTACATTTTAAATTATAGTGATGAATTGCATTCCTGAGGCAGATGATGTGAATGGATTTACACTGGGGATCGTTTTAGTTCTGCTAATGTAGTTCAAATGATTTCACATTGACATACATTTCAGCTAAAAATAATGCAAAATGAGATATTTCAGGTTTGCTTGCAGTGGGGAAAAAGTTTGGAGGGGTTCCATTAGAATTCATGGAATCACAGCAGCACCAAACCTGATTTAAAATATAATCTGATACTTAATTGTGTGCTGGCATTCATTTAAAGTATTTCCTAAATATTTTTATAGTAGTATTATGTGCCAAGGCCAGACTCATGCGTAGGGAGTTTTGCCAGCTGAAGCATTGGATTTAATGCCTGACTTCAGAGATCCATAATTTTTTTTATTTATTACATTTTTGACATTATATTGATTCCTTGAAAACATCAACCTGGATGCGGAGCCTTATACCAAAAGAAGTGTTGTGTAACCCAGTTAGTGAGTACTTGGTGAAGGTTTTTAGTGTTCAGTTAAGCTTTCTATAATGATTCCACAGGAGGCTAATTCCATTTGATGGAAAATGTAATCTATTTGTATTTGAAGGAAAATTCTTCTGCTTGCATAGATTTTCATGTTTGGAATCCACTTCTGTGGTGTACATGTAATGCAGAACAAATTTGGGAGATCCAGGGGTTGAAAAGCCCCAGTGCTATCATGATTACTTCTAATTCATGACAATAGTGTTCTTGGTGTTTGGGGATGCAAATAGGCATTCTTTTAGTCATAATAAAATGGGATTTGAGTGTGTTTTCAGTCAGCAAAAGTTTTCAAATGGCTTTGGAATGTGAAAATTATTTTGCATAGTATTGGTGTGCAAAGAGTTTGGGTTCAGGCCATAATCTTGAATAAAAAGATCTTAGAGTGTAACTCCCAACCTGGAAGATTCCTGCCAAGTGTGCTTTTGGGTGTTGAGAGTCATTCGACTTGGGATTTGAAAATTCAGTACTGAACTGTCCATGAATATGAGGTACTTCCTCTTCATATTTGCATTAATGTAGGATAAATGAACTATGGAAAACCAACAAAATATCAGAAAGTCTATTCCATGGGTAGCTAGTTCCTGAAAAGTCTTCCCCACACAGCATTGAAAAATGAAATGTTTCCTTCTGGTGATTCTGGTCTTGTGAAACTAATTCTAAATAACAATTCATTTCTAGCATAATCTTTGAACTTTACAGGTAATCCTCAAATTAAATATAATCTATCCATGGTGCTTTAGAGCATGTCACTGACTTCCTCTATTTTTTACTGATTCCTTATTACCTCTTACTGTCATTGCATCCAGTTATAAATACAGGCCTATTTTAAAAATTTTAATTAATTGACATGAGGCAGTAGGAAATAAAAACATATATTAAAAACTGTAATATCCAGCATATAAATGACGTATTTTTCTTATCATCAAATAAATCTAAATGACAGAGTAACATCTGTAGACATGGGGCAGGGCATGCACTTGCCTGTTGTTATAACTGAATAATCAGTTGCTTCTGATTTTGCAGCGAATAAGATCTAGTTGACAGATTTATCATATTTTTGCATTTATGTTTCAAACAAATGCTTGTAGAAAAATTGGCAGTTTTGTAAAAATGAACATTCCTTCATTTCCACAGAGATCATCTAATGTGGACAAAGTGATTGACAGTTTAATTCCGGGTTAAAGTGCATAAATGCTTTGTACCTGGCACCCAGGTACTTTACATATTGCTGCCATTCTTTCTGTATGTTCAGAATTCTGTTGACATTAATTCTGAAGGAAACGTCATTAAAATATTATGTATTGAGATGGTTGAATTAATTCTTATTTTTAATCCTTTTCTAAACAATTGCAATGTGCCTTGAGACCTTTTTCTGCAACAAGCCCTTTGGAAAATAAATACATAAATATATAAGAAGGAAAGAAAAGAAATCTTAAATTGCGTGTAAAAAAATCCCTAATTGAGGGAAAGTAGGTAAGTAAAAACTTTATTTTTTCCTTCACTTGTGCATTTATGGAATTGCCTTTGAGCAAATTGGTTGAACTGATCTGCAGCTGTGGAGAGGTACCTCATGCATTGTTTCTCTTCCAGGTACTCTGGCCTCGGGAGCAGCAGCAGCTGCTGCTGCTACGGCATCATGCGACTGGGAAGATGCTCCTTGTGCCAGGCAGCACCAAGTGGGGTGG
The DNA here is from genome assembly GCA_013400975.1 of Atrichornis clamosus. Taxonomy (NCBI): domain Eukaryota; kingdom Metazoa; phylum Chordata; class Aves; order Passeriformes; family Menuridae; genus Atrichornis; species Atrichornis clamosus. The sequence goes on along the minus strand of WBMZ01010720.1, from coordinate 41,174 downwards.
GACAGGGTCCTGTGAAGTTTTTAGCCTTCCCTGATAAACCCGTGCTCCTACCTTAAGTATCCTGCCTGAGTGCAAAAGCTGTTCAGTTATTAGCCTGGTAATGCCGTGCAACCTTTTCAGACAGGCAGGTCTCAAAGCTGTAGAGGGACTCAGGTCTGCACTCACCAAATGTACTTCTCATTACCTGAATTCTGTTCATTTCATAAGGAAGTGGGTTGTAAAAGGCTTCCTGAATCAAGGGGCAAGCAATTTGCTTAAGGTCTAAAGGAACACGATCGTGGAACAGGTTTCCCAGATGCCGCAGTTGTTACACAAGGAATGTGGGAAGTGACAGCACAAATTGCAAAAAGAGATTTTGGTCTCTTTTTAATCTCTTGCCCAAATGTTCCTGGGGCATTTGTGTTCAGAGTAGGGAGGAGAATGGATAGAGTCGGTGAGGTATGTCAAAGGCAGCTTTAATTTTAGATACTTTTTTTCTGTTCTTAGCAGTCAGAATAAGCTAAGTTTGTTGTTGTTTTTGTTGTTGTTGTTGTTATTATTATTATTATTAATTACTTAGTTCTAACACTTATAAAAGCCATTTCAGGGAGGACCTACACTGAATCTGGAACTATCACCCTGGAAATGAATGGTAGCTTTCAAGTCAGAAAATCAAGTGAGACATATTCAGTAACACTCCTGTCCTCTTAATTTAAGTGTGCTGGCTTTGGGTCCAGTGCTCTTGCACTGAAGTCTTCCAAAGTTTCTTGTGTCAATACGAGGCAGTAGCTAGCATTGCAGTGAGGGACAACTGAGTAGAAAACTGGTTCTCCTTGTTTGTATTTACGCTGGTACGATTTTGATGCAGAACTTTGCTGTAGAGGAGGGCTGCTCCACAGTGCTTCACTGTGTGTTTATCTTCATGGCAAGGGGAGCGACACCCCATGATATGCTTTGGAAAGGAGTCCAATCACCTGCATGGGGAGACTGCATTCCCTTCTCTCCTCTGCCTCGTGCAACCGAAGCACTCTGCTGGGTACACTGGGCTGCTGCCCTGCTCTGTGGATTCAGCCACGTTTCTCACTGCTGTTCCATTGAGATCAGTGGAGGTTTGGTTTTCAGTCAGAGCCTGTGATATCTGTCCTTGATGTGGATCATCCATTATATGAATGAACTTTAATTTCTGCCTATTGTTGTCTCCCTGCTGGCACAGCTTTGTAATGAATTCAGGGTGTCATTCAGTGACAGTTTCTCCTTGCACAGTGGAGCCTGAATAGCACAGAGAGCCTGAATACAGAAATCTGCAGAGGACTGTTGATAAGAAATAAAGGTATCTTTTGTTTTTCTTAAAAAATTATATTTGTACTACAAGTTACTCATTCCACAGACTGTACATTTCTGGTTACATATGTTCTGCTTCATTAGTGGGTTTGTAGTTTAAAGATGCCCTCAATTTGCCCTGAATTTCTCAGAAGTTTAAGACATTGATTATTTTTCTGGTCTCAAGCATGAAGGAAGATGATCCCTCTTTGCATTCAAAATGGCAAGGCATTATTATAAAGCAAAAATCTTACATATTTTCAGGTTAAGAAGCTAAGGAATAGTATATTTTCTGTTAAAGTCTTTCTTATATATTACCTGCAGATACAAATACTGAAGAAAAATATGGTTTCATCATAGGGAAGAAATAAAAAATATTTCTAATTAAATGTTTAAAGGACATAATTTTATTTTACTGTGTGCCAGCTGACAAGCTCAGATTAATGTTATTTTAGTAAGAATCTATCCTACTGTGGAGAGTGCAGTAGAGGAATTGTATAGCAGTTTATATTCTAGGATTTATTTCTGTATATGTTTATTTCTGTTAGCTACTTATAAGCACTGTTTTTTATTCAGGACTCACAGATCTCAAAATTAATGACAAAAATACTATAAGGATCTCAGTAAATGTGGGGAACAAGGTTTAATGCTTCTGAGAATCTGCAAGAAGAAATTGTTATTTTGGTGCCATTTAATTTGTGAACATCTGCTCTAATACCTGATATGATGATTCCATAGGTTAGAAGACAAAACTGTTTCCTCTTGCTAGGAAAATATTTTTTGTTACTCATAGCTTAATGGAGGATTAGCATATTTTCCTAGCTTTGAAATATGCAGAAAATGTAAAAAAACTCTAGTAAGTAGAAATTGTACTATTTTGCTGCTCTTTGACCTATTTTACAAGAAAATATTTCCAGAGTTTATTAATGATACTGGACAACTCAGTTCTCAAATGAAATTGAGTGACTGTAAAGAGATTTACTTTTGAATCAATGGAGAGAAAGTGCTTTTTAAATTGTCTTATTTTTGGGCACCCAGAAATAAAGACATTTGGACCACTACCTATTTGTGAAAATTTCTGATGGTTTGACTGATTTGTTTCTTTTGAATACAGAGAGCAAATCATATTTCAGCTTTTTTTATTTCTCTGACTTTTCTGTAGTTTTGAGTTTTATCTAACAGAAGCAGCCGGAGAACCCACAATATTTTCAAGCACAGTCCCAGTTGTAGTGCCCCATGAAACAATATACGTGGTTTGGAAGGTTCTCGTAATAGCCAGGCATCTTGCATTATAGGATTGTCTAAAGAAATGCTCCTAATACTTCTGACCTCTGTTCTACGCTTTAAAAGGTTCTCCTGGTGCCAGACTAACACATAACATGGGTGGCAATTTGAGGTGCTGAAAGAAATGTGTCAGGGAGCAGCGAGGGCTGGCTCCGTCCCGGGGGCTGGGAAAGGCAGGAGCTGAGTGTGGCCCCTCACCGCTCTGTCCTGCAGCGTTGCACAGCAGGAGGATGCAATGGGGCTCCTGGACCCTAAGGCAGCGGGTGAGGCTAGGGAGGACCATTGTTTCAGCTCTCTGGGCCCTGACAAAACCCTTGCCTTTGCTGGTAACCACAGACAGGAGGTCTGGGTCTGTTCTTCTAAGATGCAGTTGTAGCTCAAGGTTTGTATGGTTCTATCCAAAATTGAAAACGTACATTTTTCAGATCCTTGAATCCTGGCCAATTTTTAAGCTTTTTATTACTCTTGATTTTTGTCTCTTGAACATCCCCAGGTCTTACTTCTTCAATGTTTCAGTGCTGCCAATACATCTACGATTATTTCTCCTAAGCTGTGTTACCAATTGCTTTTTTCAGACAGCTTCCTTGTGCTGATAGGCCAGAACATTTTCTTGTCTATTCAAAAGCAAAGCTATTTTTCAGCTGTTGGATATATGGGTCCGAAAAATGCCACTGTTTTTTACTGGGAAGCTGGGAAATAACTAATGATGTTCTGATTTGGACTGACATATGGAAAGGTGTTAGAGCACGATGTGTAGTACTTAATCCTTTCACTGAGACAATTAGGTTTTTTGCTGTGCTTGCAGGAGCCAGTGTCATTGTTGGAACTGGAGCAGATGTTGGTATTAGGTAAACATGCTTAGTCATAGCATATGACTGAATATCTAGAAATTTGTGTCTTGTACGTATTACAAAATATCTTAGCTTTTTAATGGTTGAAATACTTGAGAAGGTGTCTAAAAATTAGGAATTTCTACTCCAAATCCAGTTTTTCTTTGTGTTCTATAAATAGGATGTAAAAAATCCTCTAGCCTGATATGAACTAAATTAATGAGAAAAGGCTGAGGTGGTGCTTTCATTTGGTCTGTTTGCCAAAGGTGAGAGGTGAGCTGTGTGGCTTGTACTGTTCTGAATGTAGACTATGACCAGTTGTTAAAAATGGCAATTGCACCTGGAATGTCATAGCCTCAAAGAAAGCCAGAGTGGTTTATCCCAATATTTAATAACACAGATGGGAAACTGCACATATTTGAGAAGCAGAGCATCTAAGCAGTTTTTGTGGGACCATCCATGCCTGCAGACTGAAACATGCCAGAAAATTTCACCTGCCAGACCAAACATCAAGGTTTAAGTTCTGAGGATCACAAAGCAAAAACCCCATCTCTTTTCTAGGACTTGCTTCTTCACAGAGCCCTCAACAACCCTCATCACCTCTTTAGCTCACTGGCAGGAGCAACTGTAAGCAATGAAAAAATTAAGGGGAAGGAGAACATCCATCCCAAATTGTGTGGAATAAAAGCCTTAAACAAATGATGCAATCAATATATTGGAACGCCTTTCTTCAATTTCATCTCTTTTCTGAACACCTAGTGTTTGGTGAGCATTCCCTGGACCCTTTTTCTGTGACAAGCACTTTTTGTGGCTCTCTGGTGTTGATGAGTCCAAGCAGATTCAGGAATTGAGTCCAGAGTGACAAAACTTCATCAATTCAGTGAGCAAAGTTAAGAAGATTTTGTTGTTATTTTTCAGGAACTGCTGGTAAGAATGTTATGTTAATTAGAGAGGTTCTCAGCTGCCTCCAAAAGCAGATTCATTATTACATCCTCTCCAGGCTTTGAATTGTTGTATCTTGAAGCTGTTTCTAAGGACTGGTATTTCACGTTGTAAAGGATTAAGAGCTTTTTCCCATTTGCAGCTGATTTTTTTTTAAGTGGATGGCTCAGGTCCCGTAAGTGCATGCTGCTAAGGCAGGGCTGCAGTGGTTTGTGTGTCAGTGGTACACTTGGGAGAAGGAAGGGCTGCAGCACGAGTCCCACATTCAGTGAATGGGAAAAGCTGCTGGGTGGTGCCATTTGGAGCTCAGCAGAAGCAACTGTTCAGCTCCAAAGAGCAGCGTGCCGCTGCCTTGCTCCAGGTCTGCGAGCTGTCTGCTCACACGCTGGGCAAGGAGAAACGCCGAGGGCAGATTTCTTCAGCTGATACAGCTAGTAGCACCAACTATAGTTTTTCACATTGATAATGAGTTTCACACACTCGGGGAAAATGCTTTTAAATCCTGGGATTAAGAGAACTCGACAGGAATTGCTTTGCTTCTGCAGTGACCCACAGTGTTTCAGCTTTACTTTGTTCTCTCTGAAAGTTCAGACACCTCTCTTTTTCTGCTGGATTTCCAGATAGTGGCCTTGCCTGAAATCACTAGAGGTGGGTCATGATCCTTTTTTACTTGTGACAGAAACATTCAAAATGATGTTAATATTCCCCACCCCATACACGCTTTCCATGCAAAAAAAAAAGAAATCTCAAAAATTATTTAGCTGAATAAATTATCTTGTGAATGCATATGCATCAAGTAGGGCGTCACATTCTGCAGGATTAAGATCTCTGTTTATGAAGATATGAAAATCTGCAGTATTTTGCTGAACCTGAATCAGAACCAGAGATGTGCAGGAATCTTAAGTTTTTGAGTTTGGCTTCATCTCTATTCATACCATTGACTTGAATTTTGGGCTCTATGAAAGTTACCTTTGTTTTTGGGAGAGAGAAGTGGTCAGTAATGCAGAAGTCATAATGGATATGTTAATGTGACATGGCACTGTGTGCTGGTGTTTGAGCCAGTTCTGAACAAATCTGCTCAGGACTCAGAACAGCCCTGCCCCAGAATTCAGGAACGGGTGTTTGTGTGATCACTTCACATTCCTCTTGATTCAATATAAGCGAAGAATAGAGATTTATTTTTAGAGTCCAATGCAACAATCTTTCACCACTTCCCCTTTAGACTAATTTTCATTTTCATTTGGATTCACTTTTTGTTTTCTTACTGTTGAGAATGCTGCAGACAACAAGGTTTTGTACCCTAATTTTAATCCAATGACACTCAGAAGGGAATAGTCTTTGCTCTACAGTCATTTTTCTTTGGAATCATGTGTGCAGCACAGCTCACGGGCAGATTTATTAGGACTATGCATATATAAAATGCCTCTAAGCAATGAAAGCTTTGGGCTGTTCAGTCAGATCTTTGAATGATAAATTGATTTACTCAACAGCAGTAATCTGCTTGCATTTGACACTACCTGAGTTCTGTCTTTTCTGTGGACAAAAGGAGCTGAAGGAAATTGAATTTTGCAAATCTTGGGAAATTGTGCCTAATTGCATACTGACTGATTTTCTGTTCTGGAGAGCTGATGTAGTTGATATTGTACTGTGATTGAATTTTATTGATGTGAGGCTACTTGTTATGAACAGGAACATCACGGTCCTGTTCCACCGTAATCTTTTGTTTTATGAAAATATTTTTGTATCTTTGCTATCAGATGTGATATTATTTCCCCACCAGATGTCACGCAAACAAGCTCTAATTATGCACGTATTCAGTGTACTGAAGTGCAGGGAACCTGCTCAATGGCTGACTAATATTCCTGCTGAATGCTGTTCTTGTATAAATACAGCATTTACTTGTTCCAAGCCACCTACAGTTATTTCTGTTTAAGATTTATATAATCAGTAATATTTTATGTTTCCAACCTATACAAAGAAGGTATTGTATTAAAGAAGCAAATGCTTGTTTTTAATGCTGTAGTTAAGGTTCCAGCTTCTCATCTTATTAATTCTTTTTGCTCTTGTTAAGTTCATGGGGAATTTTTCCATTTATTTTATAAATGCAGAGTTTGGTTTTAGAGCTTTTTCCCCTAGAAGTAAGTGATTTGATCATATACAGACTTCATTTAAAGACTTCAGTATTTATCACTCTATGTTGCAGTTCACTGAAAACCTCTTGGTGGACTGGCCATCATCAACATAAAATATTAAATGGTACTGTACGTCAAATTATGGAAAAATGATTAGTGATTTAGATAATATCCAGTAGGCTCCATTCATAATCTCTGTCTCTTGTTACTGCATAAAGTGTATATTGTGTCCACTCATTGAAGGGGTCATGGAGCTACTTTTAAACTTAATGGGCCCAAAAGAGCCTGGAGTGATAAAGTGAACCAAGCAGCAGTCATGCATTTGTGCCAAGGCTCTGGCACTCCTTGCAGCGCAGCAGCTGCACAGCGCACAGGTTGCCCAGAGCAGCATCCCTGGCAGTGTTCAAGGCCAGGCTGGATGGGGCTTTGAGCAACCTGGTCTAGTGGAAGGTGTCTCTGCCCATGGTGAGGGGTTTGGAAGAAGGTGGGCTTTAAGGGCCCTTTCAAGCCCAGCCATTCTGTGGGTCTGTGACTCTGTGGAGTGTATTTGCAGGATCTCTCCATGAGTACAGGGGAATCCTGCAGAGAAGTCTCTCTGTAGAGCTGCAGAACATGCTCTGCCTGTTGCTTCCCAATCCACTCCGTCTTCTTTCTGCTTTCTTCTGCAGAGACTCTGGACTTGTGAGAACAGGCAACCTCCTCTTACATGTGACTTTAAAGAATAAGGGATTTTGTTTGTCACGTAACAGCCAACTCTTCCAGAGATGTGAGAGCAACAATATGATTTGTCCTAAAAGGACTTGAGTACATAACTGCCAGGCATTTTCCTCTGAGGGAGGCAAGAAGGAAAGTACAGACTCTGTGAATGACGATCCAGATGTGTCATCCTCTCTTTTCCTTTAGCTAGAACTTTCTCTTCCTAATCCAAAATGATTATTGGTTACAATCACCCCTGTTTTTTGAGGGATGCTTCTATTTCAATCTGCATCATCATGCATTTTTAACTGCACTGCCCTTGGTAGCTAAGAGGTGATCACTGGAGAGACATTCCCATATGTTAGGCTTTATCCTGATACAAAGCCTTGAACAGGGAGAGATAATGTTCCATTATCAGTAACACAAACTAGTGGGATATCAGTGTCCTTAAGTATATGTGACCTAATAAGAAAACTCAGTAACTAACCATGGAAGAGTAATTTTAGCAGAGAGCAAATTACATTGGGTATATTTAGTTTCTTTTACTCTAAACCAGTGAGAGTATCATTCCTGATCTTCTTTCAGGTGTCTTTTACTTAACTGCACAGCAAAATCTGTAGTCAAAGAATAAATAGACTCAAGAGCAATTGTAAAGTGCTATCTAAAATGAAAATGATTGTGATATAAAAATGAATCCAGTATCTTGCTAAAGTTTTCTAGCTAGAGAGCCTCTCTCTACTTTTGCTTCTAGTCAGCTTTTTGTTCTGGTTCTCCTGCTATGGTGCCGTTCTTGAGAGGACTGCAGAGAAATGCCCACACCCAAGAAAAATTGCTTTCATGGGAAGTGAGGAAAGATCCCACAAGGTTTTGGTATTTTGGTTGTTACAATATTTTTAATTTTTTGTCTTAAATACTTGGCCTAAAATGGCTGACAAAATAATTCTAATTATGAAAAACAGTATCAATCTGTAATACATTCTGAGTAGTGTGATCACTCACTAATGTGTTCTGCTTGGGAACTGATGATGCAAGTTGGCTTAAATGTGTAGTTCATTATTATTATGGATAGTTTCTAAATTTACTGAGTTGCTTCACCCAGTGCTGCAAAATAGAAAATTATGTTCACAATAGTAGTGTTTTGTACAGATGTTTATCTAGTTATAAGAATTTGAATGTTGAAATAATTTGCAAAAGGAAAGAATTGCTGTTTTTAAATAGAAAGCCAATACAAATAATAGCTGTTATCCCTGTTTTCTATGAAATAGTTTAAAACATGCTAAAATATAAAGACCAACAAATCAGCAATAAAAAAAAACACTGAGTGTGGTCCTCTGGTTGAGATAATTCTTACTTCTTTTTTGCTTCTGCTGATGCCACTTTGCTGAACTCACAGTGGATGAGTTTCATGGACACGGATGGTGGTGTCTGATTCTCCCAGGCAGAAAGTTTTGATACACTTCAGCAGAGTTCTGCATGAAAGGCAATCCATTGGCATGTCTGTTATCAATGGGAATGTGCTGCAAGTATAGTTTGTGTTTGATGTCCCCATGGGACACCTTGGGAGAAGCATCTTATCATCCTAAGTTAGCATTTGGCATCATTTTAGGTAAAATTAGAGATTGCATTTTATGGCTTAGATATGGAGTTTCCTATTAATAGAGGCTCACAGACAAAATATATATTTTAGAATAAAACTTAGTTACAGAAAACCTGAATAGTGTAAATGGAACCTGTGATTAAAGACTGTTAGATAAGAATAGGTACTGGAAAAAATTTCTGAATGGATTAAAGACAATTTTTGTTCTCCACTTTTTATACTGGAAAAGTGTCTTTCAGTAATCAAACACTAGCTTGTGAATACAGTTTTGACTTAGTAGCTGAAGTATTTAGTTATTTTTATAATTGTTAGAGTCATGACCAGTTGGTAAGATTGAATAGTTTGTAGCTGGTCAGTAGCTTCTCAGTCAAAACTGTGGCTTCTTCTTTGCCTCTCTGGAAAATTAATTTCATTTAACGGAAGTAAAGTTGCAGTACTTTATGCTGGATATTGAATTGGTTTATGCATGTAAAATATATAAAATTTAAAAATTCTTTTGTAGTATATTTGTGTATTTCCATGTATCGCAGAGATTACTTTATTCTCTTTCTATCGTAACCTACACTTTAGAAGGCTCTTTATTTAGAAAAAAAAATCTATGCATTGACAATAATTCATGGATATTTGGAAATGCTGTCTGGAGTTTGTCTTCCAACCCTTTTTTATGCTGCATCTTTTAATCCAAAGTAGTATGAAATGCAATAGGAATCAATAGGCTTTATTTTTGCCCACTTGCAGAGTGGTAAATATTGGTGACTATCGGTTGGGTGAAGTGCATCCTCCAAGGACTGCAGCCCTGGGCTGTGTTTCCAATGCTGAACATCGTGCTCTTCAGTCATTCAGGAAAAGTGTGAGGAAGTAGGTGGTGGAAGCTGGCAGCATAAGCAAGAGCGACCCCAGAAGCAAGAAATTCAGAAACTGTTGTGAACTTACTGCAAAGTGCTACTTAAGTATTGCTGTGAAAGAAACATGCACGAGCGATAGAAGAGCAATCCTCTGTGGTCAGCCACAGACTCACCTGTGCTCTGAAACCTGTGTGAGTCAGAGAGGGTAACAATTCAAAATACTGCTACAGCACAATGGCTCTTAATTGTTCTTGGCTGGCTTAAGTTTGTTTTGTGGAGGTACCTGCCTTAAATTATTGGTGAGTCTGGGTTAGGCAGTACAGGCTAAATGGAAAGAAATGTGATTTCTTAAATTGATCTGTGTTGTCTTTTGGCAATAGTTTTAAATATGATACACTCTGCATTTACAGTAACAAATGATATTTTGTAAGGTAAGGTGGCTGGACTGTATTAATTATACATATTTTATGTTAATACTACAAACAGTGCTGAGCTCCATCAGTTATTTCCCTGAGTGGGAACTTAATGCTGAGGACAAGTTCACGTGGGGCTGGATGTTGCCGGGAAATTGTGGAGTGTTTCTTCTTCCTTTTTTCCGCACCTTTGCATGCCATTTGGTGAGCTGTTTTTCCCAAACTAAGCCAGAGCTTGTTGGCATTCCAGTGGTGGCATGTTCCAACCAGTTGGTGAAATAGTGGTTCTTCTTTAGGTCTTTGTGTTTGAACGACCACTAATTGGCAAGCTAATCAACTGTCATCATTTTCCTGAGTAATCAGGCTAATTATGGCTTTTCAGGACACTGGAAGCTCGTGTCTGGGCAGCTTCCAATGCTCCCAATAGCACATGGGTTATTTAAAATGAAAATTTGCCCTGTCTGTATTTGATATTCAAAAACGCCGTTCTGAGGACTGCTTGGCAGTGCTGGAATCTTTGTGAGGTAGCACATTCATGGCTTCACCCAATCTGCTCCAGCACTGCATCCTGGTGGTTTATAAGGATTCAAGGTGGCTAGGGCACATGCTGTGTCAGCCAGAGAAGGCAGTCGAGGAAAAATTAAACTTTGTTTCCTCCAGGTTTGAAGATCAAAGGTGTTTTGAAAGGAACTCTAGTGATTCAGCAAAACCTTTTAAATTCAGAGGAATGTTTTGAGGCTCGCAGCTGTAGACTGTAACACTGTGAAGAGTTGGTGTTGAATTGTCATTCCTAAAAGCAAATGAGAATTTTTCTTGCCAACTCAGTAAAAGTTAAGGTGAGATCAGTTTTGTGTTCTTTCTGCTCATATTCATGTTCAAGGTGGTAAAAATAGGATGTTGAATATTTTCAGAGGTTGACTTCTTAACTTAGACCAAAAGCAGAAAATATTCCAGAAATTCTCTGGTAGAAGACTAGTGAAGTAGTAGAATGAGTGAAAGAATGAATGAATGCTTGCAATACTAATTTACAACAGAAAGATGGATTTAAAAATTATTTATATGAGCTCCCTGAGCTCATTTAAAATTGATGAACAAAGATTTCAGTAATTGAAAAGAACAAAGTGCGGTGCTGAAGAATGACTTGAGAATAAAGGAAAAGGTGTGCAGTATTGAAGAATGAACAGGAGGAAAGTTTAGAAAAAAACTTTTGCAGAATGGTTGAATTTGGACCAAAATATGGCCCAGTTGTAGTGGTGAAGGAGCCACATAACAAAGATGGAGCTGGAAGAAAGGAAGTCTTTGACTTTCCAATTTTACAGGATATGCACATAAATTGTCACCTTAACTTGAACATCCTCCTGCAGTTTATTCCTCTCTCTTGCCTCTCATGCTTCTTTTACATCTTTCTTTGTGTATTCCAGTGGTTTTTAAGAGATTGATGCTGTTTACAGTACAGTCTGGCAGAAATCTGATTGTATTTTATGGGATGAAATTTTTCATTCATTCCTTAAAAACAACTTGCAGTTTCTCCCTAAACTTGGGGATGTCTCAAGTGCATGACTGCAGTTGTGGAAATATGCCACCAAAAAATGCCACCAGTATTTACTTACTTAAAGACTGGAATCTTTAAGCAGTCTTTGATGGTTTGTCCCCTTGATTTTCCTCACAAAGTTGATACTCAGTTTTTAAACACCCTTTTCCTTTGACTTCATTATTTTTAAGAAGTGCCATCATTTTTTATGCTGCAGAAGCACAGTTAAGTGGCTTTAGCTGAGAACAGCACTGGACCCAGTTAGTTTATGTCTGGCTCTGAGGTCCTCTCCTGCTCAGGCACAGTTTGTTCCTCTGGGTACAAGTTCTCTTTGCAGAGGCTCTACATGTGTAACTGAAAGCAGAGTTTTTCCATTTGTGTCAATTGTATTTAGATTTTATAAACATCAGCTTCAGCAGTTATTCTAGTTGCTTTGAAGTAAATCTCTATCTATTTACATTTGAAAAATGCCATCCTGTCCAGAAAACGCTAATATTATTTTTTTGCTCTACGACGGTTTGATTGTTGTCAGTGCTTTTACCCAGCTATCTGTAAATATTTTTGGTTTTGAAAGCACCTTCAGCTCAGTATTAAATCATATCATAGCTGATGCTACCCACTGATTGTTATTTATTGCTATCTACCAGGTCCAATAACTTTTTCCTGGGCTGTCTGCAGTACTGACGCAGTTTGTATGGGAGCTGTAAAATGGCTAAAAAAGTTGGCTGGTTTTTGGTGGGGTAGTTGTTAATGTCCAGTCACGGTGGGTCTGCGCCGGTCTGTTAGCATGAGTGAGAACATGCTGTTCTCATATTTCTGTATGTTATCCCGAGATCTCTGAAGGATGCAAGCTTGGCTCTGTGCCTGTGCATGGTGCAGTTTGCCACGTTGAGATTTTGCAGTGTTTTGCTGTCAGTGCTGTGGAACTGAGCCCTCACACCTGCTGTGAATCTCGCTGTTCTCAGTCTGTTTTTATAGGGAGAATTATATCCCCCGTGTACTTAAAAGCGTTGTTCTGACAAGCAAAAATGTGCTAGATAGCACAGCATTCCATTTTATTAAGCAAAATAAATTGATATTTAGCAGAACCCTTTTAATAAAGGTTCACAGTCCTGAAATTTCAGCTGGCAGAATTTTGCAATTCTCTGTTTAATTGAGTGGAGTTAAATGAGTTCACACCGGCCTACCTGGGGTAAGGATCACACAAAGACTGAGTTGGTCATAATGAGCCAAAGACAAATTAATCTGGGAGCCCTGATTTCTAATGTTTGTGTCTTTGGAAGGGACTAATAACATTACACAAAGACTCAACTTGTGGTTACTCAGAGTTAAACTTATGCACTGCCAACAGTTTCAGCTGAAGTCTGTGTGCTTTTCTAAGGCTACTCCAGCACGAGCCTCTGCACCATCCTGTCCAACCACAAATGCTTTCAGATACCCAAGTTTTATTCAGGTGATGTGATTATATGGAGTTTTGGACCTAATAAATCCTTGTAAACGCTGCAGCCGTCTAAGAAGAAATTGTGATTCCACAGGAGCACTGATATCACAGTATTATTGCACAATATATGTTCCAACAGTATGGGCAGTAATAACAAATAAAAATTCCTGAAGCAGCAACAAGTTTTTTAGTCTAGCACAGAAAGATCATCACTAATGGTTATTTTCATCTCTTCTTGTAGGAGATGGAATAAGAGAATCAGGTGGTGAGGGGGATTTCTTGCTGTTTATTTTAATAATATCCTCGGTAGCACCAGTAGATAATACCTCTAGTGTTAATAATTTTTCAGCTATTTTCTGTCTTCTTATTCTTCAGTTCAGGCTTAGGTTGGCCTGTTTTACTTGTAGTTGGAATAAGTTAAGGGTGTACATTTATTAAGTTATTATAGCTCACCTGACAGGCACAAACAGGGAAAATACTCTATCCTGATTTTGCTATCTCGTGTGCTTATTCCCTAATTATGAACTGCACCTGTACATATCAGGAGTGATACAGTGAAGTTGTAAATCTGATTAAATGTGATGATAGATATGAAACATGAGGTGTGAGGTGAGAGGATTGTCCACTTGAGTGGTAAGTGATTTTGTAAGATGGAGAAACACATTCCAAGTAAGCCTTGCCGAATTGGGTCACATGTGAAAGAAGTACAGACTAAAATGTAATGTGTAGATTCTCTCACAGCTGTCTGAAACTTAACTGTGGAGAACTTGCAGCTACCTGGAAATCTCAGGAATTAGGACAGTGTTCTGTGTTTGAACAGCCATCTTTGGGAATTGTCTGTATCCAAGTGCCTTTAGCCCAGCATCTTTAGTGTCTGGGAAAGCCTGAGAGCAGAAAGTTACTACCTGCATTGAGTATGTTCCTATTGCTCAAATCCAGCTGTGCCAATGGCATTGACACAATCCCACATTTTCCTGTAGAACACTATGCATACATTCTCATAGTTTTCTTCTTGCAATGCCTACCAAAATTACTGTGCAGATAGTAATACTACTGTTAGGGAATTTTCATGGAAATGCTACAAGTTGGTCTCAGCAGAGCAACCCCTTCACCCTTAATGTCAGCCGGCCAGATTGCTGCAATGAACAGAATTCCCACAGCTTCGCAGGTGCCAGGGAGCCTGTGCTGTGCTTGTTCTCTGTGGGACATGCAAAACCTTCAGCAAGACTGCTTCAGCTTTCTGGTGGGAAAAGGTCCTCCCTTGGAAATACCTGCCTGGCTGTGAAATCTGTGGGAGCACTGCATGAAGTCTGTGCAGGAGTAAAAATGCCCTTCAGCTGATGCTGAGGAAGATCCCAGAAAAAATTTGCTGCAGGGAGCTGGCTTGCCTCCTCTGAAAATGATCAGGGGTGCGAGTGAGGAGGTCACTATTTGATGAGGGAGTGTGGAAGTGATTAGAATGGTAGCATGGGTTACTGAAACAGACGCTTTTTATATTTCAAGCTGTCAGTGGATGGGTTCTGAATGGTTGTAGTGGCCTGAAGGGAGATGTGCAGTGAGTTCAGGCATGGCTGGTCATACAGTGCTCAGCAAAATCTGGAAGGCAGGAAGCCACTTCCAGGGTGTGAAGCTATACTAACATTCAAAAATATATGTGACTGTGTTTTCAAGGTCAGCTTTTTTAAACTTCACAGTCTGGAATGTCAAGCTCTCAATACAAACTAAAAGGAAAAAAAAAACCTGTTTAAGAACAAACATAAGAGAGCCTCTTGCATTAAAAGCAATACATTTTAATAGTCAGCTATGGTTCTTCTTCCCACTAATTTACAAGTGTGGTATGCAAACTTAATTCTAGACTGTACTAGCGTACAGCCTGTGTCCTAACAATTTCATATGCAGTTTATTTTGGGGCACAGTATTTCTCAACATATTAGCTGGCTGTCTGCAACAGCTACAGCAAAATAAGCAAGCTGTGCTCTATGATATATAATGCGGTGTGACTGCCACAGTGTAAAGCAGAATTGCTGTATCCAGAAAGGAGGCTCTTCCCCTATAAAAAAGATAGCAGCTATGGAGGAAGAAGTAACAGAAAGCTGTGCTTTGAACTTTGGCTCACCAGTCAGAAAGAAATAAACCGGTGACGGCTGGTAGAAAAGAGAATACTGTATCTATGCGCAACAAGATGGAGTATATACCCTCGTCTTATATGTATTTTTCTTAAAGAAATGGGAGTTTTAAAGTTTTACCACTGTTTGGCAATTTGCAAATTTTTATTCTGTCTAAAAAGCAGGTATTCAGCAGCTCTGACTGTGAGGATGCAGCATGGCGCTTGTTACCTACTGGTGCTTGCTACTGAACAGCTTGGGACAGGAGCACTGGAAAGTGAGATTTGTCCTCAGTTGTCTCAAAGTGATGTAACCATCAAAGACAAATTAGGTCAGCAGATTTAACTGCTTTAACGGGGAATGCTATGCCAAGAACTTTCAACAGTCCAGTTGTCCATGAGAAGTGCCTGTATTTTATAGCAGCAGAAACAATACACACACAGTTAAGACCAGATTTTGCTTTTATTTGCACCAGAGAATAACTTGGTGGAATTGATGGAGTGACTCAGAACATACCCATACCTAAATGTGCACTAGATTGTATTTAGCTTTATGCAAATAGGCACCGGAGGCGGATAACTGAAAGCTTTTGCCTCTGTGTCCCTGAGCCAGGGTCGTGCACAGCCTCTGTCCTTGTAATCAGGAGCAGAGCAATGAGTGCTCCAGGCTGGTGGCTGCACAGCACTACCCTCTGGAGTAACACCCAGCAGCCTAGCACACAATTTGGTGGGGAGGGTTTTATGCAGTGCTGACTGTGACGGCTTTTAAAGCACCGTGTGGTGAACTGGGCACTGCATTTTTATCAATGAAGGTAAATCAATACTACATTTCAGCACATCTTTCTTTATAACTGAGATTAAACAATCTTTAGGCTTTTTTTTTTTTTTTTTCATATTTGTAGGATGCCTGCATGGAACATCCTGGAACTTCATCCATACATAAGACATAATTAATTTCAGCTGCCCTGGCTAATTAAAAGAAAATGGAACAAAACTTTAATCAAATCAGTTCAGTTGGAGGCAAAAATTAGAGAAGTCCATGAATTTCATTGAGTGAAAAATGTTCTTTTCTGTCTATAACTGCCACTTTCAGAAGCTTTCTATATCTCAGCAGCTCAGTGGTCTGGAATGACTTGGTGAAAGAAGCCAGTTCTAAAGATCAGGATTAAGTTAATCAAATAGTGGACTGAACATAATCCCATACTTAAATTTAAACTCAATTGTGCCTCTGGATTCTGTTCGCTTGAGGGATCTTAACTCTGGATCTGCTGGCAGGAATGAAATAAATTGTGTAACCGCTATGTCAGTGGACCAACACTAATTCAGTTCTCTGAACAATGTTTTGTTTTTTTCATTAATAATTTTTCTAAATAAAATAATTCAGAGAGTTATCCTGTTAAAATCCTGGTAGTCATTAGTGTCAACAGTACCTTAACAGTGAAAACCAGCATCACCTTTATTCTTGTGCCTGGCCATATTAATGAATATAATTCCCATGCATTTCACTCACTACACACTGGAAGAATAGAGATAAACTTTAGAAGCTTCAATGAGGTGGTCTCCATTTTTTGAATTTGGGATGACTTTTTTAATTGAATCCTGCTTTTTTGAATAAAAGGGATTTATGTAGCCTTGCTATTTAGCTTTCCACTGAAGTTAAAGCCTGCTCACAAAACAAGCTGCCTGGAATGTATTTGGAGCAGTTTGCCAGCAGATTGGTGTTTGCTGGTTTTCCTGCCTTGGGAGACAATATCTTTCTGACATGCCCAGAGCATTTAAGACATCTAGTTCTTTGCTTAAGTAAACAGCAGGTTAATTTTAGGACAGACAGCGTATCTCCTGGTAAAAGTTGAAGACTAGTGAGGTCTAGGCTGTGCCTTGAAGGAATCTATCCATCTAAAAGAACACCTCAAATATGGCTTTAAAGGGAGGAAAATTGTTGTTGTTATACTTGATATAATGGCAAGGACGTTGGCATATATTTGAAAGTAACCACTAATGCCAAAAAGCTACAGGGAAGAACCTTGCTCTGATCTTTAATTTTTTTTCTTTTTCTCAGTATTGTAGTTTTTCATAAATGGTTATAATTTCTTCAGGGTGTATTGCAAAAACAGAAATAAGTATCAAAGACTTAACAGGGTTTTGGAAATGAAATCAGTGCGAGGAAAAGGTAGTAATACCTGACTTTAGGCTGCTACATTTTTCTTGTAAAGTTACTTTCTCTGCCCTTGAATAAAAAAAATTGTTTATTAATTTTTTGCTCATCTTGTTAAGCTTAGACATTGAACAGACTTTGCTCAACCACTCTTTGTGCCAGCTGAATCCCTGTGAAGTGAGATGGCTGCGCTGAAGGTGATGAGACAGTGACAAGGATGGAGCTATGTAACTTAGATACAGGGTCAGGATGTCAATACAGACACAGGTGTCTGTTGAGAAAAGATGCTCAGTGTTTTGGGGTTTTTTAATAAGGTTATGCTGGGTGTTTTAATATCACCAAAGACAATATTGTGATGAAATTCATTTTCCTTGCCTCACAGGATAATGATTAGAGAATATCATATCTCCTCGGGTTAAGTCTTCTCTTAGTTTCATTAGTGCAGTCCTACTAATGAAAGGCAGAACTTATACAAAGTAGAACAGTGCTGATAACCCATATAGAGATATTTAATAAAAAGTGTTCTAGCTTGCACTGAGGGTCTTGAAGCAGAGTGAAGACAGAAGGCAAGATTGACCAAAATGCGCAGTTAATGGGGTGTGCACACACACTCACATGCATGACGAGTAGAAGCTGGGGAAGCGAGGGGAGCGGAGGGAGGACTCAGGTGGCCAGCACAGTCACACCCGTGCAGGGCACACGTGCACACAAACCGCTGCGTGAGCAGCGCGGGGACCCTTCAACTGCACTGCTCTCCTTCTGTGTCACCCACACAACTCCCTGGGCTCTCTGCTGGATTTCTACTCTCCAGGTGTTGCTTCAGCTGTTGCGGCCTGTACTCCCCTTGCCTATGGGATTTCCCACCCCTGCCATAGGAGTGCAGAGAAATGACCATAACTCACACTTACAGTTCTCAGACCTTTGCTGAGGGGCTGCATCATAAAGAGACACAGCTCCTGCTGTGCTGGTGGGGAAAGGGGGACTTGGATTTAGAGGGAACAGTTCTTTTCAACTTGTATTTCTGTTTGTGATATCAGCCCCTTAATCCTAATTTTATTTGAATGATAATTAAGTGAATGACCATTAGTGTTGCTGAGAGCAGGAAGAAGTATGAGACCCCCAGTCCAGACCCTTGAACTCCATTGTTTTCCCAGTCTCTCCTTTCAATGGAGCCTTTGCTCCAGTCCAACACTCTGTAAGAGGCCTCTGCAGAGTGCTTTTTGTAAATGTTCCTTAAACCCTGTGCAATACAAACCTGTCCTCCCCTACTCTCAGTTCTACATAACATGAAGTACATCCATAATGCCGCCCTTAGCACCTACAGTGCTACAGTTCCTTCAGTATGTAATGATAAAAGGTAATTATCTTCTTTTTTTCCTTGTTTCATACTTCCTGTGAGTATGTTTTGCCTCAGTAGGACAGTAAATACATACATTTTTCTAATTTGTCTGCCACTGATTGTTAGAGATGCAGAAGAAAACTGGTTGTTTAAATTGAAAAAGTTAATGATTTGCAATGGCCATATGCTTCATAAGCTTCTAATAATTTCTAATTCTGAAGGAATTCTGAAGGAAGCAACATTTTTCATTGAGCAATTTGTCATATACTTGAGGAAATATTAATTAATGTGCCGCCATTGCTGTGAATGTGCTGCTTCTGCTGTTATTCCATAATGCCACCGTGTTCTTCATGCAAGTGTGTAAGAGTATGAACATTATGTTTTTCAATTTAAATACTTTTCTGCTCAAGTAAAGGAGAATTCCTTGTATAGTAGTGCTGTTCTATTATTTTCTTGCCTGTGGATTATCATTCCTTCTTTTGATTTTCTGTGGCCTGTCACCACTGAGCCATGTCTGTTTTTGTCATGAGTACACACTGGGATTTTCTAATACTTCTAACATTAAAAAAATCCTTTAAGTCACAAATAGGTGATTAACCCACCTAATGTGTAGGTAAGGATCTCTGCCCCAGGAAATTTTGCTTAATCTTGACTGTCCAAGTGTTATAGACTCTGAGTGGTCACTTGTAAAGATTTTGTACCATTGCCTGTTTGTTTCTAATGTGAGTTGGCATTTTTCTATTTAATAGAAAATGAATGAATAGAATCTAGATACAGAAATTATGAAAATCCCTTTGCTAGTACTATGTGAGCCTTCCTGATGGATGCAACATTGAAGAAGGAAAATCTCTATTGTCTAAGATTATGAAAAAAGCGTTCTCAGATCCATGCATGTATGCAAAAGGTCGAAATCTAGGAACAAATTTTGGTGCTGGCAGACCATAATGTGTGATTCAACACTTAGATCAGCCTTACTCTGGCTGTACAGTAATTCTGTCAAAAACTGAATATGTAACAAGGGGTCTACCCCAGTTTATGCTCCATGGGTGTGACCATCATTGCAACAGGCTTGACTTTCTCAGATTATCAGATGATTTTTCATGAAAAAAAGACAAGCTCATATTACTCAATAGGATTTTTTAGTTCTCAGGTATGTGTTCTACCTGTTCTTTGCTCTTAGCTCCTTCTTTTCTGCATACTCAGCTGATGTATGTCAATTTGCTCTTATCCATTCTTGTTTTCTTAGAGTTAGTATTTTTAAATAGAATTTTAGTACATCGTTTCTTTTTACTGCAATTTTCAAAAGAATTTCTCTGCATTTATGTCTGTGTTACAGAAATCAGGATTCAGCTTACAGCATTCCCTGTGACATGCCTCATGATTTTATTTTTCAGAAAAAGGATTGTCAGTATCCTGCAGTGGCAGAGACACCAGAAGCACACTCCTCCTACTCTTATCCAGAGGGTCTTGGGTATATATTTCATGGATCTTCAAGGTCCTGGCTTATTGAAAAACACAGTTTTCCATATTTGTTCCCAGTAAACATATAGGTTTCTATTTTAATCACACCAGTTCTGCTTTGACGCTGCAAGAGGCAATTACACAACACAATCTTCTGTGCTGATTGTTATTCTTGGTTAAGTGTCTTCTGTTTAATATTATCCAGAGCCTTTGGTCCTGCGTGTTATTCTTTGTTATGCATTTTCAAAGTGTGGCTGAGTTAAAGATCTGGTCAGTCCAGCAAAACTCTGACATTCTTTTCCTCTGCGTTCCTGAAAAGAAATAATTATGATCATAAGTTAACAGACTGCCTTTGCCCTCAAATTCCAGTCAGGTTTGTTTCATCTACTGTGTTTTACCTGAGTTTTATCTGAAAACGGGGATGTAACTCTTTTCTGGAAAAAATCCAAACCAAACAGGTTAGGAGCTGTCTGTTATATTTTGGGAGACAACCTCGTCCATTCAGCATGGCTGAAATCTAGCTTTTGGAAGTCTGAGGATTTCTATTAGCTTTCAGGTTCTTTATACTCAAGGCCAAAATTCTACCCTTATTTCTTTCCATCAGATTCCAGTTACTTGTGGGATTAAACTCTAGTAGCTGCAGACAAAGGTTAAGTTCTTGGGGGTTTATTGCTTATGTGAAATGTATGTTCTCTGAGTTTTGCATGTACTTATCCTATTTCCCCATTTCTGCATAGCTGAGGGAAATTTTTAGCACTCCAGATCTGCATGCTCTAGCGAGGAAGGTTTTCAGAAGATGTAAAATTCTGGGTAAATTTGAGTCAGCATAGGTCTGGAGGAATGCAGTGCCACGAGTGCTACACCGAGTGTGGATGGAGTATTTTACTAAGAAAATATTACCTGAAGTCTTTAGTCCCTCCTGGAGCTGTGTTGCAGCTGTGCTGGAAGTTCACACAGCAGACTTTGTCAAGTCAGGACCTGCAACAGTTTTGCTTAACAGTTATTTCTAATGAAAACTTGTTTTCTTTCAATCAAAAATATTTTAGAATCCAGTTTACAATTCAGTTTATAATATATTGGGTTTAAGTGTCATTTCTTGGCTTTGGTATCAAGTTTTAAAAAAGGAAGAAAATTAGTAGTGGTAAAATCTAAGTTACAGGAACAATTGGTGGAAAATTAATTGACATTTTGTGATTCTCTTTTAGTCTCTTAGATCAGACTTAACTTTTCTCTAAGAAATGGACTCAGAGGTCTATTTCTGCAAAGTCTGGTGTTTTTTCAGTTTCCTATATCTCAAAAATATCAGAAGGAAATATCACTGAACTTTCTGAAGTGCCCCTGCTTTAAAAAAAGAGATCTCAACAATGAAAGAACACTTATATAATATGTTAAGCAATTCAGTAATAAAAAAATGTCAAGTCAATGACAGTTTAACATCTTCTTTGCTACTGTAATGTTTGCAGAATTTCCCCTCTTGAATCATACAGTAAAATGGTAAAGAATAAGGAGATGATTTAAAATAAATTAATATATAGTAATAAATTTTAGGATTAAAAAATCATGGGACAAGTGGGAAGCAGATTGCAGCCAGTACACAGTAAATCTCTTGAGGTGAGACCATCATTTTAAAAGATGCTGCTCATTATGATAAAGAGAAACTTAATTTTTTGAGAAAGAACTGAAGGAGATCAAACTATAATTTTTTTTCCCTGCTCAAATGGAAAGGAAAAAACTGTAGTTTTTGGCAACAACCTTTTTTTTTTTTTAATATCAGAAGAATCTCTGCATTGAAATAATTTGCTTTCTGAGAATGGTTGAGAAGTACTGAAAGTTTAGTCCAGACTACTTATAGATGGTTGACATGGTAGATGTGGGAATAGGCTCAGTGTAATTGTTAAAGGTTTATAAGGGCCTATGAAGAAATGGAAGAACTGTTTGGTTTTTTTAAAGTGACAAGTTAACTAAATATTTTTAAAATAAACTCTCTTTTGGAATAAGTACTCAGTGGTACTCCTGAGTAAAGTCAAGGTTCAAATTTCAGAAGAACTGCTGTTATACAATCTGTTTCTGAGAAAGTCAGAGAAATAAGAAAATGCGTCAAAAGACACCTATTTATTTACTTGAAACTCAACCTTGGGATGGGCTTCTCTTCTAAAACATAATTGAGAAGCAGATGCATTGCAGAAAATGTCACACAAAAAGGCATGTCACATCCTACATCTCTTTTTTCCATTTTCCTCTTGTTTTTGTTTTTCTCCTGCCAATCTTTCTGTCCGAAATCAGGCTGTTCAACATTTCTTATTCCACTGCCATTTTCTGGCACTTGATTGAGTTCTTAAACTTTTCTGATAATTGTCTGTCAGCCTAGCACAACATTTTGCAAAATTAATTGCATTCTTAGCATTAACAGGCAATTTGACTCACAGAGCATCATGCTGTCACCACTTCATGTTAATAATCTGCCACTTACCTTCCTGTTCCAGGAATATGTGTGCTTTTGCCACTGAATATATTTGCCTCAGACTGTTTTCAGCTCTTTTTCTTATTTTTTTTCCTCTGCTGTAGGGTTCTCCCCCCAGTACACCAGCTCCTTTTGTTAACAACCAAGTTTCATATATACTTAAAAAATTGCAGGAATGTTGGTAGTCTGGGGACATTTGTATTATTGATGGTTGCTATAGGCACCCAAGAGCAAGTTCTCAAGATGCTCCCTTACTGGTGTCTGTAAATCCTACAGCTACTGAGCACAACCCAGCTTGATATGCTCTACTGTATTTTCTCCTGAATGGATGAATAATTTATATGACTGTGAAATTTTTTTTGTACAGGTTTTGTACCCTTAGGAGAGCAGCTGAATATTTACAGCATTATTTTGAATGTTATGATTATTTTCTGTAGTACGTGAATGCTTTGGAAAATGCAGCAAACCAAACAAAAAGAGCAACTCCAATTTATAATATGAAAGGTTTTATTTTTCAAAAAAAGGCTTTGCTTGTGGCAGTATGGTGGTAAAATGTAACTTGCCTAATTGGAAGCTAGATAAAGTTCTTGCTGTGCAAGAGTAATATTGAGAGAGGAAGGAGAAGAATGGAAGGAAGCAGAACTCGGTCTGTGTGTTCTGACTGCTGTTGGTGTCTCTCACTAGGCACTGGTCAGGGCAGAAGACAAGGCTGAAGGTGGTGTGACATGTCTTGCACACACACAGCAGCAGCTCTGTGGAGGCACAGGAGGGAGTTCAGCAACAGGGGTGTCAGTCAAGCTTTGCAGATCCTGAGGCGTGTCAGGGTTAAAATCTTTGAGCTCTTATGAAGCCTGCGGTGGATCACTGGGGGACACGCCCTCTTTGCTGCATTCTACAGACTTAATGGCATTAGGGATCAGCTAATGTGGGGTAGTGTACAGGAACCATATTGAGAAGATATGTTCTCAGTGTCTTTCAGTCTTTTTTAGGTGGTGTACAGTTACCTCTGTAAACGCACAGGACACAGGTTCAAGCTTGATATAACAAAACTCCCCATCACATCACTGGAGCCTGCAACAAGAATCCAACAAAATCAGCTTGTTGCATAATTTGTGACAATGCAAAAAGGTAAATGGATTGGCCATTAATTTACGGTACAACTATTTTACATTACATACCACATTTGTGAAATATTTCAAAATTTCTCTGAAAAGTCAAATCAGGCAAAATATTTTAGTACCATGGAAACATCATAAATCAAACATGACAAATATATAGATACTTAGAAAATTATGCAACACACAACTGTTATGGTCTTCTGTTCCCTGGTTTTTGAATGCCAAAAGCAGCAGATGCATCACTGGTTTCAGTGATGGCTAGGAGCCAGAGATAGGTTTGTGTAGTGTGCTCTTTGTGCTTCTTTCAGTTCTGTGCCTTTTTCAGGAGACAATGTTGTACCAAAGTTGTGTGTCCTGCTTCCCTTGTAAGGTGTCCTAGGGAACCAGGTAGTAACTTTTTCGCTTAGGAAGGATTCTGAGCTTCATTTGACACTGTACCTGTTCAAGAAGAAATGTTCAGGTTTTGCTTTTGCTGTTCACGAGAGAAAAAATCAGGTTTCATTTTTGCTCTTCAGGAAATTCAGAATTTTTCCCCTACTTGGGTAGAAAGTGAGTTGAGCTAATGTCTAGGGAAGCATGTGATGAAGGAAAAGAGTTGGCACTACCGTGAAACCTGTAACTGTTGGACGCATGGAATAAGTGATGAGAAATAATATGTAGCATATGGGGTGATCTTTGGACTCATTAAAACATTAAGCCTCTAACACATCTGCAAAAGAGCTTCTTGCAGATCAAACAGGTAGTGAGGCTTAACGGGACCACCATGAGAACATAATGGCTTAACTAACATTTATTGATACCAATATCCTACTTAATGTAAAATTTGAGCACTTCAGCTGAAGCATAAAACCCTCCTCTTGGCTCTTGAGATTAGCCTTCAAGCCATCCTACACGAAATGCCAACACTGCAAAGAGAAACAACTGTTGCTATACAACGCACCTCTGTGCACACCTACAATCTCCTTGTGATGACAATGAAATGGTAATGTATTATTATCCCTGTACAGATCATGGGTGATTTTTTTGAGCAGATAATGACACATACTCCTACTGTTTCAAATTATGAGGAGGAGTCAACACGGAGACTTACGTGAAAGTAAACCTTATGTTTGCTCCCCTTACAAAGTGAGCCTGCAGAAAATCTTCTGCTACAGCAATGATTTTGAAATACTGGCTTTCACAAGCAGCAGTTTTTACAGATTTTATATTAGTCTGGAAACACGGCACTAGCTTCTTGTTCACTTTTATGTGCAAGTCAGAGTACCAATGAACGCCTCATAGCCTTACGTGGTTTAGCCCAGGACATTTTGTATTTTCAACTCCTATCCTCCTATTGTGGTAGCTGAGACAGTGCTACAGATTTTGGGGTAGAAAACTGAGGAGAAAGACTGTACCAATATATTTGGTTTTCTTTTTACTTCAACAGAAAGCAGAAATGTAGAAGACACTGTTGCTACAACATTAGTGGCATTGTACATTATTTTTTTTTCAATTTTATGTGTAATCATGCTAATCTTTCAAGGGCATTTTACGAGTTATACATAACACCATCTGCCTACCGTGAGAAATATATGTGTTATGTGACATTAAATTTCTTGATTATATTAGGAGACATTGTATAAAGGTTATCTCAAAACCAGATAATACCCACAGTATTAAATGTAGGAGAAACTGTTTACAGTGTTGAGAGGTTCACTTGTGAGCAAAGCGCAGTACGTTTGAAGTCTGAAATTCCTTTCCAGGAGAGAATTGTGTACTGATGATGAATTCCAAACAGACACTCCAGAGAGTTGGTGTTTACCCACGCAGCAGGCCCTGTACAGGAAGCAGCTGCTCAAGTGCTACACCTTGCTGTCTCTTCCCTTATCTCAAAAAGCATCTCATTATAGACACACTGAAACATGCAAACTTCTTTTCTAGGNTTTTCTTCCTGGTACAGTGCTGTGTGTTGGATTTAGTATGAGAATAAGGTTGATAACAAGCTGATGTTTTGGTTGTTGCTGAGTAGGGCTTACCCTGAGTCAAGGATTCTCAGTGCCCCATGCCCTGCCAGTGAGCAGGTGCACAAGAAGCTGGGAGGGAGCACGGCTGGGACAGGTGACCTGAACTGGCCAAGGGATGTTCCATGACAGGGAGGGTCATGATCAGTGTATAAACTGGGGGAAGCTGGCCAGGGACCCCTGAGTCTCTGCTCAGGGACTGGCTGGGCATTGGTCAGTGGGTGGTGAGCAATGGTATTGTGCACCACTTTTCCTTCTGCTCCGCCTTTGGCTTGGTTCCTCTTTCTCTCCCTTTGTAACCTCCCTTTTCCTTACTGTTAGTGGTGGGAATAGCTCAGCTGGTCAGAGCATGGCACGGGTAACACCAAGGTTCAACCCCTGAACAGGCCATTCACTTGAGAGTTTACATGGTGATCCTGGAGGATTCCTTTCAACTCAGATTCTGTGATCTGGAAGTAAAGCTTCTTCTCCACATCCCACCAGAGGGAGGGAAGTGAGTGAGCAGCTGGGTGGTACTGGGTTGTTGTCTGGGGTTAAAGCATGATACTTGCATTTGCGTTGGAACCATATTTTATTGGAGAGAAACCCTGTACAAGTTTATACGCTGAAAAGACTGAGAATCTGTCAGAGCTCTTGACAAACTGTAGTGGATAGTTACAAATGGACACCTTACTGAATTCCTCTAGGGTCAGTATTGATACTGACCTTTTCCACTTGGCTG
Source organism: Atrichornis clamosus (assembly GCA_013400975.1). Taxonomy (NCBI): domain Eukaryota; kingdom Metazoa; phylum Chordata; class Aves; order Passeriformes; family Menuridae; genus Atrichornis; species Atrichornis clamosus. The sequence goes on along the minus strand of WBMZ01010720.1, from coordinate 14,805 downwards.
GAAAAGTATTATATCCCTGGATCATCTAAATTATTATATTACTGCTGTGAGGCTCACAGTGCAGTGCTTTGTAGGCAAGTTTTAAGCTCTGCCATATTGTCATCATTTTCAAAGCAAACCAGTATATTAAGCTTTCAGTTTTAGAAGATTTTCTTTGAATTATTCAAAAGTGGTTGAGTTAATAAACGCTATATCTATCTCTCTCTATATATATGTCTATATGTGCTTTCCTCTGGCTCTTTGGCTGCTTCAGAGTAACTTCTTACCACTGTAAAACAACTCAAAATTATGACATCTCTCGTATTGGTATAGAATTTAAAATACTTGAAATGTATTAATACATGGAATAATATACATGTAAAATTTAAGTTTTTACTGTTACTCAATTTTATTTTTCTGTACTGTGATAAGTTCTTTCCTTTTTTATTTTTGCAATAATATCTATTTAAAAGTTTGCAACAGTCTCAAAGCATGTAATTAAATTAAATGGTAATAAACAAGTACATAGCTCCATAGCTGTACAGATACAAATGAATAAATAGTGTTTTGTGTTACTTTTTATTAAATTGAATGGATCAAAACTGAAGTTGTTGGTGTCAGTGAGACTGTTAACTATGCTTTTACAAGGCACTGGCTCAAGACCTGTATTTCTTGATTCAACTTGATCTTTATTTTTCTTTGGAAGACAGTAATTTTTTAGTAATAGTGTTGGCGGAGGTGTAATAATAACTGTGCTTGTTGAAACACTTTTTCAGCTTCCAGCATTTAGTCTACTGTCCTGTTTTAGAAGGAATAAATGCAAACTGTCTTAAGGTTCTCTTCTTAGAACATGTTCCAGTTGTATTTCCACGTAATTTGTTGAGCTTATGCTTAACTACAGGGGATTTCTGGCAATATCCCCAGCTCATAATTTGCTTAATTCTTCATCCTTATGTTTACTGAATGATTTATTTTAAAGTTTTCCCAATTCCAAACAAGATACAATACAGTCTTAACTCATCACCAGCTTCATCAACTTCAAATACTTTATTGTCCAACATCTAAAACTCTGTTTATCTTTTGTTCCAGGTTTCCATGAGGTTGTTATCATCCTCATAATCATCATTATCTTCTCCTAAATTGTTAATGTACAGTTTCAGACTATGTTAATTCAAGGATTCTTCTGCAGCTTATAATTGCAGTTCTTGAATGACTGAAATTTACTTGATGATGAAAAAGCTTTGGTAAGAGTGAATAATATATAAGGGTTTTGGCAGTGGCTCTGTGTGTAGTATTGATGATGAAGGAACCTTTGACAATCAATCAGATATTGATTTGCACAGGAATTTTCAGGCTGCCCAAGTGATGGGTGTAAGGGTAGGTGGATACATAGATGGAATGCATGGGCTCTTCCTATAGATTGAGTTATACTTGTGACCTGAATATACAGTTAAATTGCTGCAAATTTGTTTGTGTTGCTAGTAGTTTAGATTCCTGTAGAAATTATTCTATATGCAGAATGAAAACATTTATGACAAAAGTTACGTCCAGCAGAATTCACAGAAGAAATCTCTTTGTAGAATGGATGGAAAAAGGTTCCTTTGCATTTGAGATTGCAGAAACTGTGAAGTGTGTAGAAGAAAATTGCATGTAAAAGATGTCTGTTATTTGCCACTCTCAAACTTGCAAAAATATTGGAGAACTTGCAAGAACATAATGTGCTGAAAAAGGGACAGGATGTTATAGAACAGGTTATAGCGCGATTGGGGTTTTTTTTGGTCTGTGCAGAAAGTCCATCACAAGGTTTGTATGAAGAACAGAGTATACATAAATAGTGCTCTTAAGATAGTTTTGTCATGGCTGATATATCAGGGACTTCAAAACATGAGTATCTGAAGGATTAAGTGTTTAGAACCAAGTACTGCAACAGCTGCTTGGCACAGAAGAATTACAGTAGCAAACATTCATATTTTCTATTTTTATAGTCAAATCTTTGCACTAATATCCAGTAAGAGAAAAATCTTGTAAATAAACTGAGTGATAAAAGACATAAAACACGATCAGAAAGAAATGTGGATTCTACATGAACTGTAACTGTAATAATACCTTAGCAGTAACAATTCTACATTTACAGAGGACTTTTGCATGCGTTGAAAATCCATACTTTCTCTGCTGTAAAGGCCTTAAAAATCTAAGTAAAACCAGATGAAGTATGGCAACCCGTAAAAGTTAGGTAAGGTTTTCTAAGGCACAGAGAAGAGAAGCAGATTTTTTCAAACCCAAGAAAAGTTAAAAAAGGAGAGAGGAAGCTTTTGTGATAGAGAAAGATGAACACAGGAAAGAAAGGTTTGGACATGAGAAAAGGAACAGGGCAGGCAGTACAGAAGCTGGAGCAGATAGGCTGGATTTGCTCTGCTGTGGGTCACAAAGCTATAAAAAGTCCTTAAGGTGAAAACTGACATAATTTATGTAGAAATGACATTCCGACCAACTGCAGACAGTGAGAGATGCTAGATGTGAACAAATGCAGACATTACAGTAGTGTAACTGAGTTTCTTTCAAATGCTTGATCCTGTTCTGTTTGGCCCTTCAAGAGAAAGCTACTGTTCTACCCTAGATTCACACTGTAAACACCCCTGTGATAGTTAATAAATCTGTTCCTTTAATTTAATTTTAGCATAGTTGATTCTTCAACTGGTAGCTAAATAAAAGTGCTGCACTATGAACATGTGAAACGGGGGCTTAGTTTCTCTTTGGAGAAATAAAATTTAACAGCTCTGAAGCTTTTGTGTGTGGGTGGAGGGTAGACTTCACTTTAGGTCAGGATTATGAATGTCTTTTTGTTTTTATGGGTATTTTGTACACTTATAATTCATTCATTTGTGTTTAAGTACAGTAAAGGCTTATGTCTTCTGGGTTTTATGTAGAGTTGATACAAACTGAAAGCACATTGACAGCTATGTTCCAAAAGTAACATACTTTTTCCATCTAACCACCTCATAGTGGTTTCATATTACAATTGAGCTAGTTAATTTTGGCCTGTCTATCCTGAAATGCCCTTTAAAGTTCTCATTCTTGTTCTTTTCGTTCTGGTTGTTTTGTTTTCGAATGCAAAAAAAAAAAAAATCCATGAATTATTTTCAATTCTAGGTTCACTAGCAGGCTTGTCATTTACTAGGGAAGGTTTTTTTTTCTTTTTTTAAAATTTGGATTTCTAATTTCTTTTTATGAAGACGAGGTAGATAGTTTGTATCAGAAGAGACACAATTTTAAAAACAACATTTTTTTTCATTGTCACCCACAACAATTAGCTCTTATGTTGGAAACTGAGAGGCTCAGAAAATGAAGGTTCAGCTCAATGAATGTGACCTTGCCTGATGCTTGACAAAAGATAATGGCTGAGTGACTCTTTAGCCTGGCTCTTGAGTTATGGTGTGGATACCACACCAGGGAATGTTGGTGGTCAGTAGTGGTGCAGTGTTCTTTGCCCGGTAGGACTTCAGTTTTGGCAAACTGTTTAATATCTGAAAGCTATGTCCCTAAAAAAAAAAAAGGAAATCATTTAAAATCGCCCACCTTTGGAGCTCTTGGGTTAGTCTGCTTTAACTAAATGTTGCCCTACATCACTCTGTGAAATCCTGTACCATGACTCAGTCAATCGTTACCACAATACTCAGTTCATGTTTCGTGATGTTGTCATTTTTTTATACCACTGATTTTCTCTTTTGGCTTATGAGATTTTTTAGTGCTGGTTTTGGCTTTGCTTTTGCAGCACCATTTTAAAACTCTTTGCCTTAATCCTTAAGATTTCCTTTGCACAAAAAAAATATAAATCATGGCTTAGATGTATTGCAGTTTGTGGAGAAGAAAGTGAACATAAGAAATTAATATCACAACATTTAGTAAAAGACAACTTGAATGAAATTGTGTACAGAAAAAAATGATAGTGTTAATTGCACATTTTATTTTAATTTTGATATATAACCACATGAATTTAGCAAACAAGAATATTGTCATAATTTGTCCTTTGTTACACTCACAGAATTGTCTTAGAATGAAGTGGGGTCTTCCTTGTGGAAGGCTGGTTTAAAAAAATAGTGAAGAAAAAATTGTGCTAGCTTCAAAGGACTTCATTATTATGGTTTAAAGCTGAGATGGATAACACAGTATAAAGGTTTTTGTTACCTATTTCTGCCTTCTTACACATGACAAATTGTACTTTTTTTTCCACAGCCAGGGTGGAATGTCACTCTTTCACTACTGTGGCTGTGATTCCACATATCTTGCCAGCTTCCTTACAAATATAAACTGACTTTAGCACCTGCAGTCATCACATTTAGGTTCTGTAGAGAAATGAAAGAAATTCTTCCCTTTTCCACTCCACTTTTCCAGTGTTGCCCATGTGTTCTGTGTTCACAGGAAGCTGCAACTTGCCACACAAAAACCAGGTAAGGGCTAATGAAGATATCAAACAGTATTTAAACCAGTGCCCAACATACCGGAGGCTCATGTAAGGTTGCAGACAAGACCTTTTCTTTCTGATCAGGAGCCAGAGGTAACCATTTTCTGAGTGGGCTTTTACACCTCCACAGATGTGTGCTGTTTCCATTTTCTCTTCCAGTTGCTTTTGAGTAGTTTATTTGACAATTTGCAGTGTTTTTACAGCAATTGAAATGTCAATATCTGTCCTGGCTGATAGTCCCTAAATTTCTTCTACACCCACACCTTCCACATTGTTTAAAAATATAGGATATATTGCTTTTTTTCAGACTTCTTTTCCACAAAGATCTGATATTTTCAGGCAATCTACCAAACCACTTCAATAGCCAAATTTTTAATCTGGAGAATCCTTTATCCATAAAAGTACATTTGTTTACCTTCTCTTGCCTAGACTGCTAGAGCACTTTAAATGCTGATGATGCACAGGCTTAGGGAGCTTGGTAGAATACGTAACAAGCGCCTTTCTTCATCAAAGTAATATTTCTTTTAACACCGGAAACAAAGTTTTCAGTGAGAAAAAAAAGACTTGGAAAAAAATCTTTTTGATAGCAGGCCTACAAGCCTACCTAATCATAAATCTCACCATGCATAGATGATGACTTGGGCAGGTGAAACTTTTTTTCAATCTCATTAGGATTCTATATCTGAATTTTACTCCCAGAAAGAACTACTGCTTCTCTTTTGTTGGAGAGTAGCCAACTTTAAATCTGTTCTTCAGGTCTTTGGGAATCTTCTGTCTCGAGGCTTTATACAAAAGGAGTTTTGTAGGTTGACTATAAATGAGAGTTCTGAGTTTGTTCCTTAAGAATCCTGTGTATGGAGATGCCTTTCTTGAAACAGTCATTTTCTTCCTGTCTGCTTCTCCAGACAGGACCTCACTGAATTTATTCAGACCATTCATCTTCCCTGTAGCAGCTCGACATGAAGTATTAATATATTATTTCAAGGCAGCTGCAAATCCATCACAACAAGAGAGAGAATGTAGAAAGAGGGGCATGGAAAAATTGCATGATGTTCTCAAGGTCATAAGCCGAGCATGAGAGAGAAACTGGGTGCTCTGGGTTGGAGATGGTTTGATCTGGTCACGTTTCTTATCAAACATACTTGCAGAAACTTAAACAACTAAACACAAACTAATAAAAAACTCTCAAAATTTGATTTGATTAATACTTTAAAAAAAAATCTTCTATTACGGCTGACATTCAATATGTTAGGTAACTGGATTTGTAGATGCTGCTTTCCTTGAGAATATTTCAACTGTAAAAATATATTTAGTGAGTTATTAAGGTTTATTGTTTTCTTACGTGCTTCTCAATTAAATTTCAGCAACCCTGTTTTAAATTATACTGAAGAGGTAGAAAAAAGTTAAGCTGAAGATAGCATTTAATAGATAAAATAATATGCCACAAAAATAAAATTAAGAGTATTAAAATGCCAGACATAAGATGAAAGCAATAGATGAACTATGTTATAATGCAAATTTTAGAGTAAATACATGTTACTTCCGTTATCCTTTAGTGATGAAATGAGAAATCTAATGATGATGAAACTGAAAATAACTGTGAGACCAAATCTTCAGGATGGATAATGAGATTCCATCATCATTAGCAAAGTGTAAAATCCTGCTGGGGAACTGACACATGACTTTGCTACTGACTCCATTAGGAAAAGACGCCATTTTTATCTAGAGAATTTAGCAACAACCTGGACGGAAAGCACAACAAAAATGTTGGAAAAACACTGAATTGGAACATGCCAACTGCAGAATGTCATATCTCAGGCTATAATGTGGACCATCCCTGTTGTCAGCACTGTAGATCATTTTTCTTTCTGCTCTGTCAGTATAACATTTTTCAGAGGTGCTGAAGCTCTGGTGTTACTATCTATGCTCCTCGTTTTCTCCACAATATGTATATTAGCAGATGGGAGAGGAAAGGCAGCTTAATTGCATCTTTTTGATCCAAGGAATCTAAATGACAATTAAACTTGCTTAAATGAAAAAGAGCAGTATAGTCGTGCCTTTATTCTCATAGCTCTCTGTTCCAGTTGAAATTATTCATATACCATCTTATTTTATGGTATCCACCAGCAGAGTTATTCAAAAATTACTCTTTTTAGAGGATGCAGTGCACAACATTTTCCCATTATAGTTTTTCCCTCCTGGAACTGTTCCCTATGATTCTAAAAAGAGCATCATTCTTAAACTCAGAAAGATGGTACAAAGAGTCTTCGGCAAAGGGTTCTATTTTCTTCTGCAAATCAACAGTATAAAATGCAGAACAGTAGTTTGAACTGAAATGCAGGGTGTTATCATTATAATTTTCTTGCAGAACACTGAAAAGCTTGATTTTCTTCATTGCATATAGTTTTAGTGAAGTGACAAGAAAATCTCTTGTACTACAGATAGCCTAGATTTGTCATAATTCCCAGTGTGTCTCCCTGGCACAGTGGCATGTACTTTATTCACTTGTCTTTCTGTAAAGGGAAAGTAAAACCATAACTATAGGTAGGTAGCAGAAAAAAAATGTACCAACCTCAGACACTTTTTAAATTATAACTTTAGAAATGTACATGGATATGTGAAGAAAAACAATGAAATAATTTAAGTGAAAGGTATATTGATAAAGAAGTTATTCAGTGAAGAACCTAAAGGAACAGATTCTTGTGAGTCTTCAGGTGAGCAGGGAGGACAGGGAGAATCTTTTAGACCTTGAATGCAAGCATTATCTGTGATAACAGCAGTCACCTTTGGCAGAACATAGATCATTTCCTCAGAAATGCATGGTGGAAGCTAAAATAGGAATCATGAAGTATATAGAGCTGTAACCACGTCCCCTCACCTTCTGTGTTACAGTTCATCACTTCTGTGGCTATAGTACTGATGTCCCAAATCATTCACTCATTTTAAGCTATAGAAATACTTTTCCCCACTCTTCTTATTTTGTTCTTATAGAAAAATCTCTCTGTGCTGCACTCTTCAGATTGTTCCCTCACAGCATTCCCTGCTGTACTGCAGCCGTCCTCAAGTCTGATTTTTCCTAAGGTGTGACTGACACACAGGGAATCTGTGCAGTCCTGTTTCTCTCTCCTGAGCCATGCACACTGGGGACGGTAAATGCAGCCGACATTGGCAGGAGGTAAGTGACGTCATGTAGTGCCACGGAGACCTGCAAGCAGTGCAGAGTTTGTGAGCAAACTTCCTGTTGGCTTTTGTAGGCAGTCTGCAAATGTCATGGTAAATCCGTCACCAGAGGACTTCATGTCTGTGCAAGGAAGAGGTCGGTGCTTTCACTGCTCTGGCGCTGCTTAGGTGACTGGAGATGCTGGCTTGAGATAACAGTGACGAAAGAAGAAAGATGTTTCTGTCAGGAAGTCTTCCGTTTCAAGTGAAAAAACTCTAATGATGTCTTTTGTTAACAACAGATCTGAAAGAGCATTGGCACAGTCAATTATATATTGTCATCATCATTTGATGGAATGGGAAAGTGAATGCTAAATTTATTTACCCCATCACTAAGAGTTACCATTTAAAACTTTTCCCTAAATATCTATTCTGTATTTATGAGATCCTTTATTCTAAGCATTTTGACCGCTAGAATGCAGATTTATGGCCTATTCAAGATGCCTATTTTTAAACCATGAATTGATTAAGTAAATTCCTGTCAAACAGAAGTATCCTGTTAATCCTTGAGAACCTATGTTATAGGATGATGGTCAGCATTTGTCTGCATAAATTGATTCACACCCATGACTAGAGAGATTATGGAAGAATATTTGGAGGAACTGCAAAAATAGTTCTGGTTTGCAAAGCCTTATCCCTGCTTTAACTCCCTTTTGGAAGTGATTATGAACACAATTATGAAAACAATATGCAAAAAGGACCCATCACCTAACAGTCCAAAAGGAATAGAGGTGCATACAAAGCCTGGGAGATAGTGATCTACATGCACAGTTCTGCATTTTTTTCTCTGAACTAGATTGTGTCTTTACCTGCACCTCTTGGGTTTTTTTCTTTTTTCCTAATAGCCTTCTTGGGATTTTTCCACTTTGATGATTGTCATTCCACCCTGCTTGTTCATTGGATGATTTTTGTTTAAACTTCTTTTTTAATCTGAATTGCTTAAGCTAAAGTATTTCAAATGAGCAACAAAAATCAGGAATGATGTTGTTTAGGTATCATCTCAGATGGTGATTCATTAATTATAGCTAGACTGCATAAGGGTACGAGAGAATAATAAGGGATAATATCTGGTGTTAGAAAATATGAAGGAGGAAAGGAAAAGGTTTTTTGCAACTTTTTTTGTATTAAAGGAACAACCAGACTATTTGGCTGTTCATCATCCCATATCACACTTTTATCTCAACATGTTGATACCCAGGACGGTGTCTCTCTGCTGTGTTCACGGGAAGCCCTGTTGCTATCAACATGATTCAGCCATATAACATGTGATTTGCATTCCAGTCATTCCTGCAGGCTCCAAAAGGTCAGGAAATAATCTCAAACCTTTCTACACAGGTAAGATCAGCACAAGTACTGACTTTAGAACTTCTTACTAATGAGAATGAGTAGTGCAGAGAGTATGAGGGAAATCTGGGGAAGAGGTAATGACTTCTGTTCAATTAGGTCATAGATTAGAAGCTGTAAGCCCAACTAAATTCTCAGATAGAAAATGCAATGCCATAATCCTATAATCACATTAAGTGAATAGTAGATTTTTATGCGAGAGGAAACCATCAGGAATGTTAAGTTTGGTCTCCTGTATAATAAAGGGCTACACTTTCCTCTGAAGTAGGCTATGTCTTCTGGTTTCCAGAACTTGGAAGCACTTGTGATTTAGTTGAGGCAGATTCATATTTAATAGCCCAGACATTCCACATGAGTTGAAAGTAAAGCTTTTCTTTCCCATACTTGAATTGATGAAATTATCATGGATGTAGATAATAAAATGACTTTCCTCATCTCCTCAGGGCAAGAAAAACCAATTAGTCACTGTGCTATATATAAACAAAAGAACCATGAAATGTCCTAACTTATAATCAGATAAATAATGAGAAGCTTGCTAATAAAATTATGTGAAATAGAAAACCAAATGCTTTGTAGGAATATCTGAGAAGCCATTGACAGGATCACATTTCACCATTGACCAAAAGGATCACTGATGTGTAGACTCCATTAACATGCAGTCCCTAATCAGGGTGGATAGATGAACAAAATTACTGCCTTGGGTCTCAAAGGAGAGTAATTTGAATGGCTTGTGTTAGTTATGGTACTCACAGATAAATGCATAACTGAATTTCACTTAAAAAAAAATACTTAATAAGATGCTTAGAATCTCAGTGATCAGTGAGTTGCTCAAGAAATCTATGAGTTGAAAGGACAGCATGGGTCAGGGGAGTGTCTCTGCTGTCCCTAGTTACAGTACCAGTGATAGCTGAACAATTGATGTGTGAGTTTCCTACTTTTATACGACCCTGCTCCTGAAACTCAAACCCAAATTTACTGGGGCTTAAAGTGTTATTACAGCACACCATCTCTCCTTTGAGTAATCATCTCAGTTCAGAACACTTTTAATTAGTTTTGATGTATCCTTCAATTAGTAAAGAATAAGAATTTTTGTTGCTTATTCCTTTTACAGTTGTATAGAAATATGCTGTAGCAATACAATGGGTTGATAGATGCTTTTTGCTTCGTTCTTTTGAGTTTATCTCAGATGTGGGTTAAATTATTCACTTTTTTTCCTGAATGTATAATTAACTATGACTTATACTGAGATTTCATTGCATGGTAGCATAATGCCAGTTATTTTTATGTGAAACATATGTTTTTCATAGCGGTTTAGATAGTTGTGGGTTGCAGTTAGAGATTTCTACCATGCAGTTATCGTTTAGATTTATGTAATAGCTTGTGCAGATTTTTTATTCAACTTAAGCTGTGTCGGAGCAGATAAAGCCTGAATTTCAGGTATTATGATTCTTTAGGGAAATCTAGTCTGTGTTGTTCTTTCTCTTATTACCCTTTACTGTAAATATAATTTATATAAAAAATACAATTTATACGTGAATTCCTAGATTTTTTTTTTGTCCAGGTATTTTTAAGGAAAAAATAGGTAGCTGTAAAACTCGAGCAGAAGCACAGAGTCACTTCTCCATTTTAAAGCTTTTATAATAAAATAGAACTTCAGATTTCTATCCCAGGGAAAGGTGACCTTTTAAAATCCAAAGTAGGTAAATAGATCTCATGCTAGCTGGAATGAAGAAAGCTCTCTAAAATAAAATGGAGCAAAAATCAGTGGCAGTGTGGCTACATAAGCCCAGGCTTACACAGTCTACAAGTACCTTCATTCTTGTGTGCTGTTTAGTCCCTTCTCTGGCTGAGGTGCAGTGAGTGTTCTGTCTGACCAGCTGACCACTCAATATTTTTCTGCTTTTTTGTGAGTCATGAATGCATAGCACTGCCTTTTGAAAGGGAGTATTAAAAGTCTGTGAATGTGAGAAACGGGGGAAACTGCAGAGAAGGGAAAAACTAGGTGGCAGAATGGGAAAATTCAGATATTGTGAGGAAACATCAGAAATGCTAAACTCTTATCTCACACACACACATGTATGTTAATTTCAGCTGCAAGTCTATAGCTCAGCACATCAATTTATAATCTTATTTCCCTATAAACCTGCTTAATTAGCTGAGTACTTTGGGCCTGGTGTTGCTCTGTCAATTTATGCAGTCTGAAAAGGCACTGTGAGGCTTTTAATGAAATCCTGGCGTTTTTCATCTGGATTACATTTGGTTACCACTGGACTGAGTTTGGCTCAGAATCTGCACTTAAAAATTGTTTTCAGCTCCTTTTAATCCAGACATAATAGTTCTCTTAGCCTTTAATTTATGGCAAAAGCTTTAGACACTAAAACATTTTTTATTATTTTGTGGATAGAGAAGCTGCATCCAAAGAGTTCCAAGTGATTTGCCTGAAGCAAGATGATGATTGTCAAAGCTAGGACTAGAATGCAGAGGAACACAGCTTCCATTCTCATGCTTCATCTACTGTATGCAGTGACCCATGAGCATTTTTTTAGCACATTTTCCTTATATGTAGCAGAAGAAGAATCACAATATAGTTCTTGTTAAATGCACTAAAATGTACTTTGGTTTCTAAATATTAATAATCTCTCAATACTTCAGTGTAGCAAAGGATGTTATTATTTCAGCCTCATGCAAAGATGTGATGTGAAGTATTGTCTCCTTGAGGAACTGAAAAAACATGTGTTTTCTGTAGGGAAAAAGTGCTTTGATCAGGGAAGACCCACTGTTCAGAAAGTCAATTTTACTCTTCTCTCGTGGTGAGGCTATTACAGATGGAAATACCATCTCACTGGTGAGAGTTCTCTAATTAGAATATCACAAAAATGTCTCAGGAATGAATAATCATGCATTGATTTTAAATGGTGTTATTCTCACACAGTAAAGAACTCAATCGGTTATATGGTGAAATATTGCTCCTGTTCCCAGGTAAGGTGGTTGTAAAACACAGACTGAATATATTGGCCAGGATCAACCAGCAATAGAACATTTCTAGTCATTTTCTGTGGAATGATCTATGCTTTATTTCATTATTCATTTCTAAACTGAGCTGGAATAAGACACTCCCCCTGCCCAAAGAAATCAAAATAAAACCACCCAACATAAAGGCACAAAAAATTCCAAACAACCCATAAACCAAAAAAGAAGCAAGATAAATTGAATATTGTTAGGAATAGGACAATAGCTAGAATATCTGTGAGACATTAATGTGGAAGTAATGACAAAGGTGTAACAAAAATACAGTAAGGTACATTTTATATGCGAAGATGTATGTACATGACGCTGCAGTTTAAAAATTGTTTAGCAGTAATACGGAGCTCTTTGCATTGGGAAGATGTCCTTTTTGTTAGTCTTACCCACTAATCAGAAGGTGTCACCCGCTCCTCAAGAGTTCCCCATGGAGAACTCTTTCTGCTGCTTTTCCCTGGATGCTTACAAAGCTGTAAGAAATAGACCAAAAATGTATGGTACTGTGGAGTTTCTTGCAAAGTGCAAAGATTAGAATGAAATTGCTGAATCACCAAGCAATCATATTTTTGCTCTGGGATGCAATCTGGAGCACAGATATAATATGAAAGAAGTGAATGCTTAGTAGGTTATTTGGAACTTTAGGTGGATTTCCAAGCCTGAGGTAGATAGTGTCTGAAAAAATTATTCATTCATTTCAGGTATAGAAAGCAATGAACCTCAGCTCTCACTGATAGTTCTTCTGCCAGACATTTGGCTGAATAAAACTGAGAGGAGGAAAAGTCCCCAAAGCAATATGAAGGCAGCATCAGGCAGGATAAAGAAGCTGAAGTATACAATGATGAGGTTCAAGAAGCAGTGAAAAGAACTGCTCCCATATGACTGATGAATTTTCCTTTCAGTCTCCCTCTCTGAGCCCTGTGCTTGTCACTCAGAAGAGCTCAGCCTGCTCCACACCTCCTGCAGTGGCTCTCAGGTGTGTGGCTGAAGTGAGGGGTGCTGGGCTGGCAGGGGCAGTGCTGAGTGGCAGCTCTCTGCTGTTTCTGTTGCTGTGTGCCAGAGCTGCCCAGCAGGGATGGGTCTGGCTCAGCTGGGAAGTTCTGACTGGGCTGGATGCCCATTCAGTAGGAGGGTCAGGATATTGAACCAAACATTCATTGACATTCCTGCTTAAGAAAGTAGGAAGTGGTTTCTACATTTTTTTTTTATTATTATTGCTGCTTGCCATGAGGGTGCCGAAAGAGGCAGGCTATGGTTGTTGATTCTTTTTGCCGTTATGATAAATCACTGTTTGCAGTGTCTGTAGGTCATTTTGTAGCCCCTGCTGTCAGTCTCCCTTGCACCATTTCCTGTTGTCTGCTTACAGCCTCCTGTTTAAATTTCCTGTGTTTATATTTTGTGATAAATACTCTTGTTTCAGGGCCCTTAACCAAGCTGTATCTCTGTGCCCCAATGTGGAATGTCAGTATAACAGAAGACTGGAATACCAGATCTGGATGCTCTAAGAAATTCTCTTGGTAGAACTGGGACAAAATACAACAGATGGTATATAGGCAAGCTTTTGGGAACTAATCACAAGGATTTTTCTTTGAAAGCTCCAAGTTCCTCAGTAGAAAAAGGGCTGAAGTGTACTAATTGCTTGTTGAGCAATCAACCTTCTTTAGCTTAAAAAAAAAAAAAAAAGCAATAAAAAATCCCAGCGAGGCTAAGAACAGGTGTTTCCATCTGAGATGAGTGAAATTTGATTGAGGTTGTAAAGAATGCTGGAAAGAGTTTACTTGGGATGCTCTTGGATAGGTAAGCCGAGTAGAGTATGTGCCAAAAAGTCTGTCTGGGGTCAACAGAGTATTTCACCTAGGTGAAATCTAAAAGAGTTTGAACTTTTTATTTCAGCAGTTTGGAAACCCAAAGGTCTTCTTATTACACTGTCTGATTGCTTTGAGAAGTTCAGAACAAGAAATGAAATTTGCTGTTTCATTAAAGGCTGATGTATGAACAAAGATGTATAAACTAGTCTGGATGAATTTGAGGTGGAAATTAGAAGTAATACATTGGACAATAAAAGGAGTTCTAGAACAGGCCTTGACTGTTTTAATCACATCATCCGAAGACCTGTATGTGGTATTTGTGAGCAGAAGAGCTACTATGTCCCAGTTGGTATTCAGCTAGCAGAAAATGGCTTTAGCTGACCAAGAAGTTTCTATCTAATGTTCTTGATCCTGTGCAGGGAAGAAATAGAAAATGAAGATCAATACAGTGCTCTTTCCTAATTTCAGCATTTAGAAACAGTATGAAGTGCTTCCTCATGGGACCTGTTAAGGAATATAATATATGCTGTGAAACTATACCCTTGCTACTCTTGAGAGGATTTTCCATCATATGACACTAAAAATATCTCTGAATCCACAGTTGATGAGTTTAATTACTCATCAGCTCTTTACATTACAATTCATTACCCTGAGGTAATAAAGATAAAATAAAGCGTTTAGATGCCATTGTGCCATTGTTACAGTGTGTTCAGCAGATTGTCTCTAATCAGTGCTGCTTGTGTTTATGCAGCATAATTAATAGAAACATGAGAGCACCGTCCTGAACAAACCAATTTTAACAGGTGCCTGAGCTGCTGCTTGTCTTTCATTTTCTACTACTTTTCTGTAAGGATGGCTAGTTTAATTACAGGAGTTTAATGAATTATACTTGTTGATATTACATTTTAAAGTCAGACTGTAATTTTTACTTGTGATTATTTTTTATATTAAAAATATAATAATAATATAGTATAA
>WBMZ01010718.1:0-38779 GCA_013400975.1 Atrichornis clamosus | reverse complement strand
AGGATCCTGTGAGAGACAGCATTAAAGGATTTACTGAAATCCAAAAAGATAATATGAATTGTCTTCCTTTGATCAAGTGGGTGGGTTACGTTGTCAGAAACGGAAATTAGATTTGATAAGACAGACTTTCCTTTCATGAAGGTGTGCTGGCTGTGATGAATGACTATATTGTCTTCCAGGGTTTTTCAGTAACTCCCAGAATAATGTTCTCCATAATTTTACCAGGCACAGAAGTGAGCAGAAATCAAGACACATAGACGAGTGCAAAGTGACAAAGCTGACCACACTCACTGTCATGCAGTATATGGGTTAATATGAAATTCTGTGCTACTGTACTATTAATTGGGAACTGAAGCCATTTGTGTTTGTTTATGATATTTTTATTCATATATATTCATCTTCTGCTTTGGCTGAAATCTTACACCAGCACATTTATAGGTGGAACTTTACTGACTTCTTCCAAAGAACAATCATGCCTTTTGGTTTCAACTTCTTGTTCTATTTGTTGCTGAGTTCTCAAAAAAAAAATTACATTTTTATTAAAAAAAACAAACAAAAAAGCCCCACCCTATATATGGGAACGTGAGATAGTGTTTAATAGCATACTTGCTGTTTGAGGAGGAATTGAAATGTATTGTCAGCACTGATATATGGAGCCTAAGCTACAGCAAAGAAACTTTGCTTCTCAAAATGGCTGCATTTTAATAATGACAATGCTTTCTTTTAGGAAAGTTCAAGGAAAGGGCTTCAATTCTGCATAAGATTGCCAAAAAGAAGTGCCAGGTGGAAGACAGTGAAAGGCAGAATGGAGCTGCTAATCATGGTGAGTGCAGCATTACAGATTTATCACCTTTTCCTGAGAGTCTCTTTCACTGTTTTATTTTGTTTTAAAATGATTAATCATTACTTTGTCCTACATCATTTATGCTATTTTAGTAAAAATACTCTGATTCTCTGTATCAAAGAGTATGAAGTTTATGGATGGGACAGGAGTTAAGTGCAAGAATAGAAAGCCAGTCAAGGCATATAGAAAGCCTTCTGGCAGATTGAAAAAAAAAAAAAAAAGGCAAAGCTGATTTTGGTTATGTGCTGAAGTGACAGAAATAGAGAGGCAAAACTTCCTTGCAGTTTATATGTGAAAATTTAATTAATTTACTGAGATACTCTAGAAGAATATGTGTTTTATGTGGTACCACCCTTGTCACAAAAAGAATCAGTCTTCATATTTAAGATTTGATTTGTCTGGGAGTCATTTAGGCCCATCTGTGCTAATTGTGCAAAATTAGCTCACTATGGTTTTCCGTTAAGGCAAGAATTTGTATTTTAGTTCCAAAATACTTAGGCTAAAATAAAATCTGTACTATGTCCTGTTTTCTCTACTTTACCTCATCATATTCTCTGCATTAGAAAATCAGATAAAAGTGTGTCCAATAAAATCTTGGAATCATTGTATTACTTGACACTTTTTCTGACCTTCTGCTATGTTTACATTGTATTTGCTTCCAAAATCAAGCAGTTGGATGGGACAGTCTGTTAATAAACCATAATGCTGACTGTGGGGTTAAGACACAACACACATATACTGAAATAATTACAGATAGTCTGGCACTCCACTGTGACTGTGATCTCAGATTTTTAATTTAGAAGAATCTCAGGATAGCAGTAATGTAAGTAGACAGCTGTATTTACTTCTGTGAACAAGAGCATACCATACGGCATGTTGAACTTGAGTTAGACATTTCATATTGCTGTTACCCATTACTTTATATTGTCCAAGGGATTTTTGGCCATTGATACTTTTATGTACTCCATACTTACAGAGGTAATTACCTCTTCTAGAATTCCAAGATTATCAAAGTAAGAATAAATTTGTATAAATTTGGCATCAGAAACCAAAGGCCAAACTTCATCCCTTTAATTCCTGTGGAAGTTTAGCAGAAAGACTACAGGATTCTGGTTTAAAGATCATCCTGTGTTATTAGATGTTATTACACCATCCATTTGTTCTTTTCCCACATTTTTGCATGACAGACAGCAAGATTACAGCTTGGAAGTAACTTACAAATTGCAGGGGTTAGAGTGTTACAAAAGTTATAACATTGAATATAACCCCTCACCTGTAAATGCAACGTGTTGCATTCTATAATGTTTGGGGTGAATGCTACATGTCACTTTTTACCTGAAGTATTAGGCTCAGTGAGTTTAGCAAAGAGCACTGAATATTGCAATGAATTTAAATATTTCTAGAACATGAGTACCAATACAATAGTTTCTCTAAATGCTAGCTCACTGCTCATAAGATTTTTATTCAAAAGATATACTAGGCAAATGAAAGACAAAATTTTTGATTCTTTCTTTCAATGCATATGTTGGTTCACCTTTAGTATTTGATGATTTACTCAGACTGAATATATGACAGCTGTTTCACTAGTATATTTCTTATTTAATATTCTGATCTGTTGTTTTCCCACTCTTATCTATGGATGATGCCACAGAAAAAGGTGCAAAAGTGGAAGTTGCAGTAACACCACCGAGTGATTCAGGACCAGTGCAGAATGGAATCGCCCATAATGTTGAAGAAGAGGTTAATGACTTTTTTATTCTTCTTTTTATTCTTGTACTGGTTAACATGCTGCATGCTTGATTGTGCTTTTCACTGAAAGTTAAATATCTTAATAGAAAGAAGCTGACACTATGAAATGTCTACAGTATGTTTAGTCTTCATTTACAACTAAATCCAGTGTTTAGTTTGCCATGTATAAAAGCTCTTCTCTTAGGTTTCTGCCCTTCATTGTAAGGTAAGATGGTAGTCTGGAAACTGTTCTTTTAGGACATATATTTTTATTTTACAGATGTTGGCAGCCCTAAATAAAGCTAATAGAAACTGCTTGTCGCATTGCACAAAACCTGTTCTCTTAAGAGAACCTGTCATGATGTGCATTATGGAACAGTCAAAATTCATTACATAAGAGGAGCTGTACACAAACTTCTGCATCCTGCCTTCTGTTATCTTGCTTCATAAGATTTTTTTCCCACTGAGACAGTTCAGTGAAAACAATGAAGAAAAAGCGATCCTAAGCAATCACATATCACAACAATGTCCACATGATATCAATTTACATTGCAATGAAAAATTTCCTAGGCTTGTTCAGAAATCCTCAAGGTCAGGGAGCTTCATAATTTGAGACAATGACTTCAATTTCAAGCAACTGCAGGGGAAGAAGGAAAAATTATTGCAAGAGTACATTACTCCTCAATGCCTTCCTGTCATCTCCCTTTAGACATTTTAAATTTGCAGTGAGGCAGGCTTTGGAACTTTTATGTTAATTTCAGCAAGTATTAGGACATCCTGAAAAAATATTCTTACGTAGAAGATGTGGGATACATTATTTATCCTTATCCAAATAGCACAATAAAGCAAGCAGGGAGGTTTGTAACTGGTGGAGGAGTGAGTCTGCAGATTTAGCTCCACCAATCTGAATGAAAGGATTTCAGGTATCTACTGTCACAATAAAAAGTAGCAATCCCCTAAGAACATTTTGAGATGGCCCATGCTAGATTCTTTCCCGGTGGCCTTTCCACTTTTGTCTTCTTCCAGTGGTAACCTAGCAGCTCTCTCAGGCTGCTTCAGTTATTGATATGCTGAAACCTATTTTCTAATTTTAAAGGATATACTGGAATTTTTGAGAAGTTGCAATAAAAATACCCTATTCATCTATGTAACAAATAAACAGGTCTCCATGATACTTAGGACTCTACTTCTCTGTGAGGCTCTCTGCCAACTCTGTAGTGTACATGAGCCTTTCCTCAATGTATTGCCTGGCTTTTTGTGCATAGTTTCCTTAAACACCTTCCCATACTGTAGCATCACTCTGAAGCTAACACTGGGTTATTGTTTCCTTTTGCTCTGTATATTGTCTTCATGGACACTAGGAGGATTACTCTCTATTTATAGAAGACAATGAAATCTAGAGACGACAACAGAAGTCCACACACAGCATTTCTGTGACCCTTGTCTTTTAAGATTAGAATTTGAGGAAGGGAAATTGGTCATTGCCCTCCTAAGCCATCTTCTTAGCTTTTCCAAACTTTATACAGACACTACATACCACTAGGAAATAGTGTATCTTCACAATGGTATCGGTTCTAAGAGTAGCTCTGTTCAGAGAAGTAATACTTAAGGTGCAGGATTGTGTGCCAGCCAGTTCTCACCAACAGTTTCTTCTTTTCTTTCAAAAACTCACTCATTAAAATGGAGCAACAAGAACTAACTCATCACAACTCAGTCTTGACTTACAAATGGTCTTGAATTTTGATCTTTTTGTAACCAAGTGTTTATTCTGACATATTCTGACATAATTTTCTTCTGTTCCTAAGCAGAATTCAATCAGATAACTTGGAGGTTTTATGATTTTTTCTTACTCCAATGCAAAAGGAATTGCTGTAGTGTCAGAATTTGGAAAGACAGTATTAAATTGCTTCTCTCCAGATTTCCACTTGTATAGTCTAACGATATGATTTTGTGATCCATAAGTGCTGTTTTTAAAAATCTCTTTAAAAAATGTCTCCATGTTGTGGTGATGATAATTGCAAACTGGGAAAATTAGAGACTGTTCATCTGGACAAACAAAGCTTCAAATACGTCTTTTGGGGAAAAAGAATTCCTGAAAACTGTGGGTTGTGAAATGAGTATACTTACATAGCAGGTCATCCTAAAAGATATTTGCAGTGATGATACAGAAGACCTGCATAGAGATCTAATTCCTTCTCTTACATTGTCAAGTTCCACTATGGTCTTCATGCTTTTCCCTCTTGCAAAACAAGCATAGTCATATTTGTGGTTTTTTCTTACTTTTCACTGATGTAGATTATAGTGCTTGGATCTAAATCCCGAGACACAAGCAATTTAGAATACCAATCTGTATACTGGAGTTAGAATTGTCTGAAAATAAGTACATTACATATTCTATGTTCCTCTAATAAAAATAGAACATGCACATAAATCCATTTTCCTTATAAAACCCCTATTATTTTAAAATTACAGTGTTGAGCAAAAGACCCTTGTAAAAAGAAAGTCTCAGGCTTCTTTTCACAGGAGAAAAAAAATAGTTTTTATGTTGTATTTTAATTTTCATATATTTGTAAAGCAATTCTTTTTAAGCATAATTCTCCAATTGCCAGTTGATTTACTTTTCGTTATACCTCTCCTGGTTTCTTTAGGGGCCTTTTTAGGATAATCTTTATATTTTTTTCCAAATTCTTCCTCTTCTTTCCTCCTTTCCTTCCTTTTCAAGAAAGAAGGAAAGGGTTACACAAGGCTGAAACACGACACTAGACAGATGTAGTTAATGACTTCTGCAAGGTGTCATGAACTAGGTGTATTTCACCTAATTTACTTTTTTTTTCATTTGTAATTTCTTCATTTCTCTCTTCCAAACTCCACTGTCTTGCTTTTCCCTTTTTCCTAGGATTTAAACTCCATTTTTCTTACTCCACTGTCCTCCAGGGAAATTCAGCTGTTTTCTCTAGCTCAAGCCCTTGAGCAGCAAGAAAAACTCTCTCCTGATGCTGCTTGCAGAAAATGAAAAAGGCTGTCCAGAAAATGTACCCAGCAACCTAATCATTTGTGCCAGATAGTAAGACTCGTATCACCCCACTTAATTGTAAGCAGCAGCCAATATCCTACACTTTGATAAAACTGGGATCAATCAGCTAAGAAGGACAGACAACTGTGGTCTTCTTCCCATTCCCTCGCCAGCACAGGAGGGAACAATGCCTCCTCCCACCATACCATCTGTAAGACATTACTGCTTTATTTGCAGCCAGAAATTGCCTTCCTTTCTGCTGGATATTGCTTCTTCCTTGGGGATTTTGTTCTACTTATGTCATTCTGTCTCTTAACCTTTAGCAGGTTGCCACAAAGGAGAAGACTCTGTTATATAAAACTTCATAGAGTGGTACCAAGCGTGCATAAGAAAATGAAAGAAGACTAAAAGGACACTTACTATCTCATTAAATGTTTTATCAAGTGCTCTTCAGAGAGTGATCCTTCTGAGAAGTCCAGTTGTGTCCCTTCCAACCCCCCAACCAGCTTCTTAACAAGCATTTGACAGTCGTTTTAACCTGTGGCTTACCTAAAAATAGTTTCCAATCTGAAGATAACACCTTTTCCTCCCACCTACACACACACGCACACACACACGCACATACACACATACACAAGTACACATGCGCACAGTTTTTCTTGTTTCCGTGGAAACCCCACTGGAAAAAGTTTACGTGCCAACCGTGTCTGTGATAACTTTTCCATGAAAATGTAAGGCAATTTGTACGTCATAGGAGAATGCTGCAAAGGCTTTGTTGTTTTCATGCGGATTTAATCCGCTTACCTGAGCAACAGTCTGGTAAAGCATATTTTGCCTTCCCCACCAAAGTGCAGCAGCATTAGGTGCTGAATTTCAGGGCAGAGCCCTGATGGGGACAGATCTCCCCTGCCCTGGAATACTCATTCAATTTACAGCAAATTAGCAAGGTGTGACTGTGAGTAGCATTGCATTCTCTGTCTCAGGGTATTAATGTGGGCTATGTTAAACCATTACTATTTAATAGAGAGAGAGGGCAGAGAATATTACAGCAGCCTTTGTTGTAAGGCTGTGATATATTCCAGCATCCCTGGTATTTGATTCATCATAAAAAATTTACTTTCCAAAGTCCAAATATTTTTTCAGTTGCCGCACTTGGTCTAAAGTAAATGCCTGCATCTTGTTTGCTCTTTGTAACTTAAAGAGAATGGTGCTGATATCAAGAGGGGCTGATCTTTATTTTCCCAAGGCTACTCAGTTGCCTAATCCACATTTTTTGCTGCTGTATACCAGTTTGACTTCCTTGAAAATTAGGACTGTGAAAAATGGCATGAAAGCAAATGCTTATTCTTCAGAAGTATCTCCATAATACCATAACTGTTATTTCTGCTGCTGGGCTGACTGCAGTTTTGTGTATTACATTCTGAGTATTTCTTTTCAAATTCCCCAAAGAGTGCTGGCAATAACATGGGCATAAAAACTAGTATATAAGTTCTGGGAGTAGTGACTTTACTTATTTGTACAAGAGCCCAAGAGGACACAAGCAGCAATAGCAGAATCTGGACCAAACACCAACCTGACCTTACTCCTTCCCATAGGGTCCACCCAAAAGGTAGCTCTTTTCGGTGAGTTCACAGTGCAGTGAGGATTAGTACAAATTAGCTGCCCTAAGAAGAGTATCTACATATACCGAATGCATTCTGAAAGTTCAGGTATTTAATATTACTGCCTGCTTCAATTTTACTCAAGAATTCATAAGGAAAGATGTTTGTTTTCTATCTTAGCCTATAGAAATTGCATACTCTTGTACTAGCTTACTATCTCATTTTGTGTCACATATTTTTTTGAAATGAAATGTAGGAGAAGATAAATGAGTGATTTAGCTTACAGACAAGAAACAAAAGGCAGAGACTTGAGGCTGTTCATAGTAGGGCTCCAGTTGCCTATACTCTCTTCCTTTCTAGTGAAATAGATTAATGTGAGATGTGCCCTTCTAAAGAAAAAAGTAAACCTCAAATTTGAAAACCACTACATACTTCTGGAACAGAGAACATTTGAGATCACATAAGTTTTTCTTGACTTACTCATTGTGAGAAGTTGGGTTTTACAAAGCTTGTTTCCAAAAAAAACCCACAAACAAGCAAATAAACAAAAAAACACCCCAAACCAAAAAAAAAGTCCTGAGCACTCTTGCAGCAAAGAAAGAAATTGCCTCTTTATAGGCAGTGCAGTATCTGTACTTCAGCATAAGCAAATTGAACTGCAAATAATTCCTGTCTTCTGTTTCCTTTCTTCTGGAGCCCTAATGCTAATGCATTATTGATTAATTGTATCAGCAATCAGAATGCACAAGAAATGTACATGCATGAGAATTTATAGCTTAGCTCTTCACTTTAGTTGGGCTAACAGATTAACCCTCAGAATATGGTATTTATAGTTCATATGCTATAGCTGTTATACAATATAGACTAGTTGGTAAACTGGCAGGTTTGGTATTTCTGTTAAGTTTGAGGGGATTCTTTGTACTTGTTTTCCATTTTGTCCAAATGTCAGGAAAAAAGTATAAAATTCTGTTTAATGTTGTGCCAGAAAAGCAACTGTTTTTCCTAATGTAATATGAGTGTAAGCCTCTGTGGAGACAGTGATTTTCTGATATTGCTAGTAGGAGTGACTACCTTGTGATTTGGCAGATGGAGTTTGCTATAAGCTGTTTATAAACAAAACAGTTATGGATGAAATGTCACCATATGTTTGTATTGTTTATATAATGTGAAACACCATCATTTCCTCTGCTTGGAAGAATTTTACTGCCAACATTGGATAGGTTTAGATTAGATACTAGGAAGAAACTGTTTACTGTGAGGGTGGTGAGGCACTGGAACATGTTGCCCAGAGTTGTGGATGTCCCAACTGGAACTGTGGAATTGTTCAACACCAGGCTGGATAGGCTTTGAGCAACCTGTTGTAGTGAAAGTTCCAACCCAAATCATCTCATGTTTCCAAAAGTTGTCAGACCAGTCCTGAGCAAACCAGTAAGAGCTTTCTTCCATGGGATTACAGATAAGTATTTGGAAGACTTTCTTGCATAAAGAATTGTGTAATATGGAGCATCCAGAGATTTTGTACCTTTTTCATTGTTCGAAATGATTTAAATAAGAGTTGAAGTAGCAAGAATAGAGTTATGAATGTATGTAGATGCGTTTAAAAGAATATTTGCTACAGATGTATGAAAGAGAACACAGAGCAAAATAACACTTTTAATTTGTTTTCTTGAAAATGTGGGGGTTTTTTCAGCTAAAGATATATCTATTTAACCCTGGTAGAATATGCAAAGAGAGCATTTTCCTATTAGAGGATTAATTTCCTTATCACCATTAATTAATAATAATTAATGATAATTGTTATTAATATGTGCTAGAGTACCACATCCATTCTATCTAGGCATTAGATATTCAGCATTGCAAATATGTAGCAAAAAGACAATCTCAAACACCAGCAAGAAAAAAGAGGATTACATAAGGAGTAAAAAGCATTATGACAGGTAGTAAGAATTTAATAGAAACACAGTAATGACTATTATATATGAAGATCTAATGCAACTTATGTCTAAATCTTTAATGACTGGTTAAGGGATAAGTGGCACATGTATGTTTTTCTGTATTCTTCCAGTTGCAGGAAATTATGAGGGAAGAAACAGGAAGACTCAGAGGATCAATTACTGGCTCCAAGAGTGCTGTCACTAGCAGAATTTTAGGGAGTTTTATCATGGATAGGCTTAAACAAGACTGAGCCTTGCTGGTGACAGATAGGGTACATCTGTCTCAAAGTGGCAAAAGGATGAGAGTAAGCAGGGCTCATTGAAAGAGCTTTAAACTAGATTTGAAAGAAGAAAGGGATAAAATCAGGCATGCTAGGAGTAGCACATCAATGTTTGAGAAACAGTGTGCTAGTGAGGTCCTTCATTCTGCGCCATGATGTGCTGAGTACACCAGAGCACATTTGAAATGTCCCTGTACTAATTCACACAGCTCCTTCCCTATCTCAGAGGAGGTAGTGGATCAAGATCACACAGCTGCAAAGACGTAAGCATCGTCAATCCATTGAAAAAGCAGAAGCACCTGAGAACAGTCACACAGTAATAAAGGTTTCTTCCTCAAAAAATGTGACAAGACTGATAGCCTATCTAAAGTACATCTACACTAGTGCACACAGCATGTGCAACAAACAGGAGGGGCTGGAAGCTGTTGTGCGGATGGAAAACTATGATGTAATTGCAGTTACATAAACATGGTGGGATTACTAAAACAACTGGAGTGATGAAATAGATGGCAATAAACTCTTCCAAAGGAATAGGCAAGGAAGGAGAGGTGGCAGGGTAGCCCTGTATTTTAGGGAGTGTTTGACTTTCTAGAGCTTGATGATGTTGATAAAAGCATTGAGTATTTATGCGTAAGGCCAACGAGACATATTCTGGTGGGAGTCTAGTATAGATAATCCAACCAGCTCAAAGAGGCAGACAAAAATATACTATAAGCGGCTAGAAGAAGTCTCACGATTGCTGGACATTGTTCTTGTGGGACACTTCAACTTACCAGATGTCAGCTGGAAATACAGCGGAGAAGGAACAGTCCAGGAGGTTTCTGGACTGTGTGGAAGATACCCTGATACTGCTGACACAGAGGGTGAGGGAGCCAGCCAGCAAAGATGCCAAGCTGAACCTGCTGCTTGTGAACAGAGAAGGATTAGTGGGAGATGTGGTGGTCAGAGGCCGTCCTGGGCACAGAGACCATGAAATGAGAGTTTTCTATTCTCAGAGTAAGGAGTGGAGTCAGCAGAACTACTGCCTGGGGCTTCCACAGGGCAGGCTTTGGCCTGTTTACACGACTGCTTGATAGAGTTCCTTGGGAGGCAGTCCCAAGGAGCCAAGGGAGTGCAGGAAGGCTAGCCATTCTGCAAGAAAGAAATCTTTAAGGTGCAGGGTCAGGCTGCCCCGTGTGCTGAAAGAGCGATCTGGGAAGGAGACTGGCCTGACTGAACAGAGCTTTGTCTGGAACTCAGGAGAAAAAAGACAGTGTGTGACCTTTGGAAGAAGGGACAGGAGGAGGTCAGCTCTGGAGGACTACAAGGATGTCATGAGGTTATGCAGGGAGAAAATTAGATGGGTCAAAGCCCAGCTAGAACTTAGTTTGGCTTCTGCAGTTAAAGACAATGAAAGGTGATTCTAGAAATGAATCAGCAGAAGAAGAAGGGCTAAGGACAATTTCCATCCTTTATTGGATGCAGTGGGAAACACTGCAACAAGGAATAAGGAAAAGGCTGAGGTACTGAATGCCTTTTTTACCTCATTCTTTAACAGCAAGATTGGCTGTCACCAGGGCAATTGGCCCCCTGAGCTGGAAGACAGGAATGGGGAGCAGCACGAGGTCCCCATAATCCAAGGGGAAATGGTCAGTGACCTGCTACACCACTTAGAAACACACAGGTCTCTAGGTCTGGATGGGATCCACTCAAGGGTACTGAGGGCACTGATGGAAGTGTTCACAAGCCACTTTGCATCATTTACTAGAAGTCCTGGCTAATTGGGGAGGTCCCAGTTGACTGGAAGTTGGCAAATATAAAACCCATCTACAAGAAATGTGGGAAGGAGGGTCCAAAGACCTACAGATCTGTCAGTCTGACCTTGGTGCCAGAGACGGGCATGGAGCAGATCACCCTGAGTGCCATCACGCAGCATGTGCACGACAACCAGGGGATCAGGCTCTGCCAGACTGGGTTTGTGAAAGACATGTCCTGCTTGACCAACCTGATCTCCTTCTATGACAAAATGACGCAATAGATGAGGGAAAGGCTGTGGATGTTTTCTACTTCAACCTTAGTAAAGCATTTGACACCATTTGCTTCATCATTCTTCTGGGGATACTGGCTTCCCATGGTGTGGATGGATGCACTAGGTGTGGGTGGTTCACTGAGTAAAAAGCTGACTGAATAGCTGGAGCCAGAGAGTTGTGGTGAATGGAGTTACATCCAGCTGTTGACTGGTCACTGGTGGTGTTCCACGGGGCTCAGTACTGGGCCCAGCCCTGTTTAATGTCTTTACTGATAATTTGGATGAGGGGATCAAGTGCACCTCAGTCAGTTTGCAGATGACACAAACTTGGGTGGGAGTATCAATCTTCTGGAGACCAGGAAGGCTCCGCAGAGGGGTCTGGACATGTTGGATCCATGGGCCGAGACCAGCGGTATGAGGTTCAATAAGGCCAAATTCTGGGCCCTACCCTTGGGTCTCAACAACCTCAAGCAACAATGCTACAGGCTGGAGGCAGAGTGGCTGAAAAACTTTGTAGTGGGAGAGGACCTGGGGATCATTTTGTCTAGATGATCTCCAGAGGTCTGTTCCAAGCCTAACTAGTCTATGAGTCTGTGATTCTGTGCTGGCCAACAGCAGCTGAACATAAGCCAGTGTGTGCCTACGTGGCCAAAAAGGCCAGTGGCATCCTGGCTTGTGTCAACAACAGTGTGGCCAGCAGGACCAGGGCAGTGACCCCTGTACTNTGTGGCCAGCAGGACCAGGGCAGTGATTGTACCCCTGTACTCAGCACTGGTGAGGTCACACCCCAAGTGCTGTATTCAGTTTTGGGCCCCTCACTACAAGACAGACATTGAGGCTGGAGCATGTTCAGAGAAGGACAACAGAGCTGAAGTACAAGTCCTGTGAGGAGCAGCTGAGGGAGGTGGGGTTTTTCAGTCTGGAGAAAAATAGGCTCAGGGGAGACCTTATTCCTCTCTACAACCACCTGAAAGGAGATTGTAAACAAGTGGAGGTCAGTCTCTTCTCCCAAGTAACAAGTGACAGGATGAGCGGGAACGGCCTCAAGTTGTGTCAGAGAAGGTTTAGATTGTATATTATGAAAATTTCTTCATGAAAAGGATTGTCAAGTACTGGAACAGGCTGCCCAGGAAAGTGGTTGTATCACCATTACTGAAAGTATTTAGAAGATGTGTAGATGTGGTGCATGGGGACATGGTTTAGTGGTGGAGCTGGTAGTATTAGATTTATGCTTGGACTTGATGATCTAAATCCTCTTTTCCAAGCTAAATATTGCTCTGATTCTATGAATTTGTGGAAGATGAAAAAATATGCTACATTCCAATACTTAGTCTCCAACTGCCCACATCTGACCATTGCTAGAATACAGGTACTGGTGTCAATTGGCTTTTGCTCTGACTTAATACAGCAGTTTTTCTCTAATGGTTTATTAACAGAGTTAGTCATGTAAAGTGATGCAGCTTTCCCATATGTCCAGTCCAGTATTGCTAAAGTTAATTAGCTACAGAGTCATAGCAGGGAATGAGTTTTGGAGTGTAAATGGGTAGGTAGCACTTAAGCTGCCCTAAAGAAATGGAGATTTTTGCACGGTAGTGGCAGATGTGTCGTAAAGTGAGCAGAATATTCTCCACTTCTGGGGGAGCTTGTGGAGGTCAAGGAAGATACCAGAAGGTGTCTAAAATGGTTCTATCATATGTGTTTAGCCTTTGAATTGCTGTGTGTATATTATGTTATAATTACATTTTCTTCTTAGCATTGCAGAATATAATCATACAGAACATTGCAAGTACCAAGTTTTCATCATACAGACTAAAATAAATCAAAACTGTAGTTTCAGGATTAGTTTCTACAAGCTGTGGTAATGCATATTCAGTATGTACTTTGCTGGAGCCACAGACAGTGCATGCAATCTCTGCCATAAATCTCTGCTGAGTCATTTTCTACCACTGCTGCTTAGTCCACAGCATGATGTGCACATTTGCTTGGTTTTAGAGCTGCTGAAATTATTTCCCATCCATTTCTTCAACCTCAGTGGATAATTTAGTATTGCTTTGAAATTCATGGAAGCTAGATCCACAAATACTTTGAACTTTGTTATTTCCACTGGTTTTTGGAAGGTCAGCACTGAAAGTTAGATGCCAAATCCAATTTACAAAATAGGAAATGAATATCCATTCTGTAGCATCTGTAATGCATCCTGGAGTTTAAACTAGCAAGTAAAAGGATTTTGTCTGCACTGTGAGCTTGAGTTTGGCCTTAGGTTTTCAGGATAGTTGTCTTGGGGAAAAGGATGAGGTAGGACAACTGAAAGGTGAAAAGATCTCAGATGGATCAAGGTTTCTCAGGAGACATCTGGCAATCTCCAAAAGCAATTCTTTGTGGTCCTCTGCTACAGCCACTCATGTTGCCTGTGTGCTCATGCACACCCAGAGGTGTTTGACACAGACATGAGAATAGAACGGGGCCCAGTGCTGAACTAGAGTGTGTACTGGTACGGTATTGCAGGAACCAACACAGGCATTACTGTCTAGATATTTTTAAGACTCGTGTCTAAACTCAGACTAATGTGAAGTTTTGTTGTGTTTAAATACAATTGTTAATCATGGCTAATCTCTAAAGATGGGAATTCAGGAAGTACTTTGCCACTCAGTGTTGTTTATGCAGCAGTCACTTATGGAGCTTTATTCCAGCTGAGTTGTCTGATTGAATTACACACAGGCCATTCAGAAAGAGTTACCTAGGCAATCCTTCAATCAGTCATTTTGTGCTCCATTTTTATCTTGGTCATCATATTTCAAAGCTGAGCCTCTGTCTCAGGTTGATTTTCTCACCCCAACAGCATCTATGAAAATGGAAAAGGAATGGATTTGGGTTTTGAGAAGTAGCCCCACAAACTTCTGCTTCAGCACAGTCCTCCTAGAGTCAGGCTTCAGTAGATTGCAGCAATGAAGCGTAGTATGTCCACTTCAGTGAAGAGCTGAAAGCTAAAGGCGAAAGCCAGCCTCTGAAGCTGCTCAGGAGCCTCTAAAGTACTGCGTTGAGTGCGACAAATAGTGCCTATATGTTTTTTTAAATCTTTTAATGATTATAACCATTATGGCCTGTTCACTTTACTATTGTCTTACAGTTATGCAACTTGAGAGTTTCACAAAGTGTAGGGATTAACAAAATACTGTCTTCTATTGACATCAACACAACTCAAAAGTAGCTGCAACTTGTCAATGTGTCAAGAGGTATATAGGGATTTGCTTCAATAGGTACTGATCAGTTCAGGTAATTTAACAATTCAGGAGTTCATAATAGTGGAATAATTAAGACCAGTTCCTCATTCAAATTTGGCAGTAAGTAGAAAGTGTTATGAACAGTATCAACATATGGTGACATTTCATCAATAACTCTTTTGCTTATTAAAAAAACAACTGATGTGGTCTTTCAAATGATTGCTTCATATAGCATTGTCACAAGGTTTATGCAAGCAATCTTAATACAGGGCAGTAACTGAAAAGTGTAACCTGTTATAAATCTATAGGAAGAGTAACATGCATATTGCAGAGATGTCTCAATTATTATATTTTTCAGAAGAAAAAACCAAAAACAGTACATGAAAAAGTCATACCTTTCACATTCTCAAAAAGTTTTCACTGGATGCTCTTCTTCAGACTTCTTTAGCTTTCACTGAGCTCTCTAGAAATCTTTCCACAGTTTTAACAGGGTTTGCACTACACACATCTCTGTGAAAGAAATGTTAAGACCATTTTTTCAGTTGCCTTATTCTGTGATATATGTTAGAATGATGTGCAACTCTAGAGACATAACCTACCTATGTTAAAAGTTTAAAAGTTATTTTAACACAGGCATACAAAAGGCTAAACCATGCCCACTTTGCTTGTTCCACTTTGTTAGCTGAAGCAGTCCAGGGAAAGAGAAATGTGTGGCAGCCAGATGTTTTCTGTCATAGGTGAGGGTTCCTATCCAGCTACTCTGTAATAGATGTGACAGATAGGTAGCTTACACAGAAATGTAGAATAGAGATCAATGTGGAAATCAGTTACACAAATTGGAAGGGAATGTCTTTAGTTTTAGAACCAAGTTGTTAAGAACACTGCTATGTAGTGACTGGTCTAAACACAAGAGTCTTTAGGCAGGGTCAAGGAGAAGCCTTTTTCTTATGTGGACAGCTCAGCAATAGTGTTGGGGCCCAGCTTCTCTGGGCCATCTCTATCCTTGGTGGATTCACAGTTTGACTGGGCAGAGCCCTGAGCAGCCCAGTCTGACTCCACCAGTTTAGTACTAGAGCTCCACAGTTTCCCTAATTATCCTATGTTCCTCTGAATTACCCTATGTTCCTATGAACAAGGCAATACATAAATATATACATATATATAATAGTAACATTTTAAGTTACTCAAAAAAGCTTTAAAAGTTAGATATATGTATAGATCTATATGCAGATCTAAGTATTTCTGTTTATATGCATATCTGTGTGTGTGTGTGCATGAGTATGTGCACATACACGCACACATTCTCTCTCTCCCTCTCCCTCTTATCTGTGTGGCCAGGCTTGATGCAGCCCAGACAGGTTTTGATCCCTGACTAGACTAGCTTACATCCCAAGGGAGAGCCATGGGAACACTTCTCAGAGACGCCCTATGCATCCCAAGGGACTAGCCTCATTGTGAACGAATGGACATCCTCAGGCAGCCTGTGCTGTAGAGATACCTCACAGTCCAACCAAAATCTTTTTTGCTGTGTCCTAGCTAATGTTCTTAGGTAGGTGTGGTGTTAATGCAATGTTTTCAGATGCCATGGTTCTCACTGAAACACAACACCATCCTTGAACTCCTTTTGAAAGAATCCCTAACCTCATTCATCCACTTCGATATTCTGCTCACTGCAGCATTTCTTACAGGATGAAGAGGATGAAGAGCAGCCTCTTAGCCTTGCCTGGCCTGAAACCCCACGCAAGCAACTCACCTATCTTTTGGTGTTACCCATTGTTCTTCCACTGTGGATTACCCTGCCAGATGTCAGAAAACCTGTAAGTAACTGTTGTTGTATGTCATTTTGTTCTGCACAAAAAGGTGGCTCTCTAGCTAAATGCCAAAAAAGAACTGTAGCGGATTTATGTAAAAATAGAGCTAATGGGGTTTTTTTAATTGTTTCTTCTTTGAAGAAGAGGTCACAACATTAGTATTCAGATCTTCAAATGGCAAATGGGTGCTTATGGGCAACTGGATGGTAATAGCTCTATAAAGATTTTAATTTGTATTAACTAATATTTTATGACATACAGTGAAAGGTCCAAAACTGTCCTTGGGGCCTTCACATTTGTATTTCTGAATCTCTGCTGAATATCACATAAGTGCTATTATGTCTGTCTGTCTGCAGTGCCCTAAAGGGTACAAGTGGAAGAATTTTAGACTGGCTAAATTTTCTCTGTTGTTCAAACATAATGATATGCATTTCCCTTGAATTCATGTTCTATTAGACCTTTCTCTTCTATTCATCATCTTGTAATTTTCATACTAGAACAAGATCTGTAAGTCCCTGCATATATAAAATACTTGCTAGTTTTGTCCCAAACACAGCTTGAAGTAATGTAAGTCTGAAAAGTTACTAAGTCTTACCATTTTTATACTCACCTATACAAATAGACCTGACTGGGGAAGGCTCATGGAAAGTAACAGAGAGAAAGTCAAGAGCTGAAAAAAAATTTTAGTAATGTTTTAAACTCTTTTCCTTTCTGGATCAAAAGTAGGTTTAGAACTGCTGCAAAAGAGGGATACACAGTATGTAAGTTTATAAATCAACACCCTGACTTCTTCTTTCCTCCTCATATACAGTGAAAAACTTTCCCATCCCACATGCTGAAAAACTGCAATTCAGTGCTAGAAAGAAGCTAAAATAAGATCTCCGATTTTTTTTAGATAAAGGTTTCCCAAAGGCTATAAAGTGGCATTTTCCCTTCCAATCTTTTTCTGATGGATTCCAAAAAACTCTGGTAATCACTTTTGTTTTGTAACACAGAGAGCATACTACATGAACTTCAAGATTGATTTTTTCTGTATTTATGCCCTCCTTTTGTCATTCAAAACCATCCCTGTAATTTTTTTCATAATTTGGTCTAAAATGAGCCATAAATATGTATGGGCATTATTTTGAATTTTGAAAATCTGAAATTAACATCAGTAGACCTGTAGCTTTATCCAATATTGTGAACTGTACAAATGAAAACAATTTTGTAAATAATAGTTTTGAAAAGTGAGTACCTGGACAAGTTGCCTGCAACTGTTTGGTACATGTGATTACCAACACTAGTATCATTAGCTACAGAACTCCATGCTGACATCCTGCAGCTAAAATGCCCTGCCATAACACAAAAGATAAACACAGCTATATGTGCCAGATAGGCAAGTGGAAAACAGAGTTTTATAATTTCATTCACTTGGAAGGAGTAGGTTTTTACACAGAAAAAAGAAAAAATGTAGTGTGTAATTAAATGTGGCATTAACAGAAGAAGTAATGGGCTGTATCAATATGACAAGCCGCCTACTTTGAACATTGCTGTCAAAGAATTAACCAGATGGTTGCATAAACTATCTAACATTGTAAGGATGCTTCATTAGTGTACCTTTAAAATATTCTCAGTTATTTCTGTGTGCCATCCTCACTAATCCCTTCCTAACAAAAACAAAGCCGATATCACAGCTCAGCTTGTGCATCAGAAAACAATTTTAAGTGAAATCTGAGGCAAAAGTTAAAGCAAACCTAAAATAATACTTAAGTAGATTTTTTAGATGGGCTTAGCATCAGAGGCTTGGTTTGTAAGTGTGGTAATTTTAGTCAGAAACCCAAATTCAGCATCAGGATGCTCAGATTAGCATGTGCATATATAAAGTGAACACTTGTGTGCTATATACTGATTCGAAAGACCATATGGAGCCTTTGGCATCCTCTGTGGGTGTCCACTTCTCAATAAATGCGTTCTTCTTTCCTTATAAAGTCTCTTTTGTAATGTATATTGTATCTCCACACAATGAATATGGTCTGCCTGCATGTATTTGTACTATACCGAGATACGTTTACCTCCATGAAATCCAGAAGCTCTAGAAAAATTGTTTCATAGACAAGATCTCTGGTTCTAAAGTTAGCAAAATCCTGCTGCCTTATTATGCTCTGGTGTACACATATGTGGATTTTTATATACTTAGAGTAGCTTATGCATTAGTTCAGCTGTCAGCTGATTGACTAGCTGAGATGTTTTAATGTGTCTAGTGCCGTAATAACACCTGCTCACATTAATTCAGTATATATTAAAATCCTTACTCTAACATCAATAATGTCATTGGCATATCCCAGTGGTAGGTGTGCCCTTGGGGAATTTTGTTCTTGAGTTTTTGTTCAGGTGTTTTGAACAATAATGAGTATTTTTCCTGTACTAATGGTTCATACACTAATTTCCCGAGTGACTCTGTAAAGGTCACATATGTAACTGCCCACATCCTGCAGTAACAGATATTGAAAGATTGATAGAAAATAATGTGACCAAGGTACCCCTGTGGGTCAAGAGTGGATATTGAACACCATCTCTTTTGTTATGACCTTACTCCACCATCCATCCCTTTGCATTACAGGCCAGAAAAATGGCTATTGGGGCTCCAGTCCTGCCATCACAGGACCCGTATGGGGGAGTTCCTTCTATCTCTGCAAATTCCCATTACAAACAAAGATCTACAACTTCCATGAACTCTTGTTGCCATACAGAGATGCACTGTTACCAAGGGGACAAGGACAACATGTTCCTGTACAGATCCAGTTAGAAGAACAGGTTCTGAGTAATCAGAGTTAAGCACTGTTAAGTGTGAAAGAAAGATCAAACTTTACAATGCAGATAAATATATGAACCAAACAAACATATGAGTCATTCAGGTTAAAGATGTTGGTAATAATACTGTATAAAATTAAAGGAGTTACCTTGCAAATTATATAGCACTGACTACCTTTCAAGATCAAGCTCTTAGAAAAAAAGCCTTCACACCTGGGTTATTTTTGCTACTTATAGTCCTGTTTTTCAGACTCTGCATGAAATAAATATATAGAAATGTATCAAGAAAAGTGTCCTCAATGTTTCTGATAGACAGGAACAATAATAATCCATCTAATCTACAGCAAAACTACAAAATTCTTTTGCTTTTGTTAAAGGAAAATAACATACGAACGGAATGAGCCATGGCTTCTTTCATTTGTTTGTTACCAGGACCACAAAAGAACCAGCTGGTAATAAACTAGGCACTCTGTCTTTACAAGGCAACCATCACAACATCTACCAAAAAAGATGGAGAGAAGTATTGCTGTTTGCTGTCTCTGACTAATTCTTCTAGGAAAATGCTTAGAATTGGCAGCTCTCTATATTTCAAAGAGCTAGGGAGTTAAACTTACATAAATCTCTAAAGAATGTTGTCATTAGTTACAAAACAAGCATGATTGTTATTATACTCTACAATAAAATCCAGCTTATAAAAAAAGAATCAACATTCTTGTTATGGCTTTTTAAAATTTTCATCTATATGCAAATTATGTAGCAGCATCTATGGAGTCCATTCTGGATTTCATCACCTGTAAAATATACAAGCTTTAAATTTTATCCGTTTTGAATTTAAATGTTCCCCATTTTAAAATAGGTAATTTAAGTGTTAAGCCTATTAAAGTATCTTGGACTGCTGCTTATCAGTTAATTTTAGTGGGAGAGGATTAGCTAAAACAGGCGAGGAGTACACATGCTGCAAAGTTACTGACTCGTAATTCTTAGCCATCCTGATTCTGTGGGTGTCTGACTCAGATAGGCAATGTCTCCTTGTTTTGCAAGAACCATTTGGTGTATATCGCACCATCAGAGAGCAATTACTGGCCAGTACAGCTCTGGTTGTATTAGTTTTGCATAAGCCAATATATGTTTATATCCTGAGTGTTGGCCAGTGATTATGCAAATTGCATTGCTACAAGGTGTTGTGTGCAGATTTTGTGACCAGTTGCAACAAGTTTATCGCTTCATCATCTTATTCACCATATGTCTCGCCAAGAAATCCCAGCTTTTACAAGGAAGATGAAAAATGTTGAAAGTTGAAAGAGTTGACTACTAAGAATGATGAAAAAACAGTGCTAGCTGCTTAGTTTTAAAAAAGGAAATTGCTATTTAGATTCATTTATTCCTACCAGACCTAATTCTGCTCCCACTGTTGTCAGATCACCATTTTAACAGCCATCTTTATGTTTCTTTCAAATGGATTTTCTTTTCAGACTAAGGTCTTCTGTCCCTCAATGGATATAAAGTTTTGGTTTTAAACTTAAAAGTTCATCTGAGTAGGTTTAAATATCATAAGCTTATTATCATATTTTCTGATTTGCTAGAAATTTTGAACTCTGTTTTGAATTAGTAACTCTGTTTGCTCTGTAATGAGTTGAGAAGCAATTAAGAAACAGATCAATCGAAGTACCCTGAGTAGTTCTAAAAACAGTGCTCATGACAGTAGTGGAATTTATACGAAAAGGATGTTTCCAGGTGCCATTGTGGCTATTTAAGGGTAATCCATTTAAAACACCTACTGAACTGATTTTTTCACTCCAATAGAAGTTCAGTTATTTATATATGAGGGAGTTTAGAATCATAGACTCATAGAATGATTTGGGTTGGAAGCAACCTTAAAGATTGTCTAGTTCCAACCCTTGTGATATGGGCAGGGACACCTTCCACTAGACCAGGTTGATCAGAGCCCCATTCAGCCTGGTCTGGAACACTTCCAGGAATGGGGCATCCACAATGTCTCCGGACAACCTGTGCCAATGCCTCACCACCTTCATGCTAAAGACTTCTTCCGAATATATAATCTAAACCTATTCTCTTTCAGTTTGAAGCCATTTCCCCTTGTCCTGTCACTACATGCTCTTATAAGTAGTCACTCTCCATCTTTCTTGTAGGCACTACCCAGATACTGGAAGGACACTATTAGGTCACCCCAAAGTCTTCTCATCTCCAGGCTGAACAATCCCAATTCTCTCAGCCTTTCCTCATAGGAGAGATATTTCATCCCTCTAGTAGTGGTGTTAAATCTGTACCATTTTTAAAGTGTGTTCCTATATCTATTCAGTTGTGGAATGGTATAGGTCATTTTACTCAATGTTTACATGCCCTGTTTTCAGGAGGACATTCAGCACTATGCAAAACACACACAGGAAGTGCTCTATAGCACAGCCTACAGCTGCTGCTGCTGCTGGAGTAGATATGAACCTTCTGTAGATGAGTGTGCACAATTGCCATTGCTGACTTTACATTTTCCATATCAGTAATGGTCTGGTCTCACTCCAGTAACATCAGCAGAAAGAGTCTACACAGTCTCACTGAGCCACAGACCAGCCTCACTGTTTTCAGGTTCACTGACAAGACAGTGACATTCCTGCTTGACCAGCTCTGATGGCCAGCCCAATTCATTCATCATTTCTTAGTCTACAGCCACCCTATGGTTCCATGTTGATCAGTTCCTAAATGTGAGGCTGTTCCATATAAATGCCTCTAGTGTCTGTTATACAAGAAAATCTGGCCATGCAGCTCTGTAAACTCCCTAAAAAAGAAGTGTTTATTATGGCTTGAGGAAGTTGAATTGGAAAAAACAAAAGGTATTCTCTCTCCAAAAGTCACATTCAGGGAAGTCCCTACAATCCTGTCTACTCCGACAATATCTAGGAATGATCCATGGTCTAATGAATCTCCTGGTGCAGCAGGGGCATGACCTGCAATTAAAGGGGGCACAAAAATTCTGGAGTGGGAGTGTATTTAGTGAGGACTAAACAGGAAGAAGTAGTGCAGGACTGAGCAGCAGCTGAAACATGTATTCAGAGTGGTATAACTTCCACTGGCAGTCCTACTAGTTATTCATGAAAATTTATAGGACTCTGCTAGTCACATTTCAGAAATCATCTGGGTTAAGGACCTGTGTTCAGAAGGTCAATGATGATAAAGAAGGACTGGTAGAATTCATTCACAGTACAAATTTAATTTTAAATACTGATTTGATTTACATAGTGTTTGCCTGGTGCAGTACTGCAGTTTTGTTTCCTTCCTTTAGTAGTTAACTTGACCTCTTTTTGTTACCTAGATCCAGTTAGAAAATACAGAAATAGGAAATATAGAAGATGCAAAAGATTGGAAAGAACAGAAACCAAAATAAATCATTAGTCTGAATATGAATTGGCTCCAAGAACACTATCTGTTCAAAATCTGACAATAGTAAGAGAGACAATGAAAATGAAAATTAAGTTACTTCAGTGTTACACAGAGTTTTTAATTCATTGAAGGACCTGACAGTATGTTTGCATGTTTTTATAACAAATTTCTCTACAAAATGAAGCATGGAAAATATGTGCTTAACATATGTTCTACTGTAATTGAGAAAGTGAGTAGTTTTCACAAGAAAACTAAATTCCATAATAAATTTTAGGTGTGCATGTTTTTAGCTCTGCCATATGTCAGTCTTTGTTATATTGACTGTGAAATTTATTGCAGAAAGTTATTAATGTATGAAGGAAAAGTATGGGCACACGTTTTAGCAATTTGAAAACATTAATTCTGAATAAACATGAAATTATGAATAAATTTAGAAGTCAAACCACTGTTGAGCTAAACACATATGCAAACTGCATCAAAGCAAATGATGACCCAAAACTTGCCATTCATCATACAAGTTGTTAGGAGGCCTTATTTTACAACTGAAGCAATTGGGAGAATGAGGCATAGGTAAGTATATACCAGTGTAGGGAGTCAGTTTCTTACCCTTCTTGACATGTATTTTGATCATATGAGGATGATCCGAACAGTTCCTCAGAACAGGCCACCAGAAAAAATGAGACGCCACTCTCATAATTCAGAGCAAATAAGAGTACAGGATGTCAGCCTTCAACATAGGTTTTCACTGTTTCTCTTTGTTTCTGTTTCAGACATCAAGAAAATTTTTTCCTATCACGTTTTTTGGCTCTATCAGCTGGATTGCATTCTTTTCTTACTTAATGGTCTGGTGGGCACACCAGGTAAGGAGGTGATACTGGTACAAAATAAAAGCCCTGCATTATGTTTTGCACCGTAAAAGATCATTTAGAATTAGAGTCCATTATCTATCTCATGCTGGGTAGTGCTTTATTTTGGGAGCTGTAACCATGGATGAAGTAAATCACTACTCACTAAATGGAAAGTAGTTCAGAGAGCTGTGGTTTTCCTGACCACAGGACTTGATCATTCTTGTAACATCAGAGCCATCAGCAACTGCCTGTCAATACCTTATGCTTCTATTTGACAGTCTTATATTTCTCCTGATACATGTGGAAATCTGTGAAAATGAGTATTTCTCCTATCTCGCCTGCTATTCTCCAAGCCAGCCAGCAAGTCCAGGATAGCTGAAAACATTTCTTCACTGGAGGACTTTTTTTTCTGTTTTTGCTTAAAACCTTTTAGGTTGGAGAGACCATTGGTATTAGCGAAGAAATCATGGGATTGACTATTCTAGCTGCTGGCACATCCATTCCTGACCTTATTACCAGTGTTATTGTAGCACGCAAAGGTCTGGGGGACATGGCTGTATCCAGTTCTGTTGGAAGCAACATATTTGACATCACAGTGGGGTAAGTTTTACAGCAAGAAAAGTATTTGTATTTTAAAGAAATCTTTTGTTCTTAGCACATTACTGTGCTATTGCCCACAAGCAGCAATCCTTAAAAAGGAGATTGATGCAAATATGCAGTGAATGTTACTGTGGCAAGTGCTCTGAAGTTTATACATATCTGCATGAAGGAATGTTATAAATTTGTTGCCTAATTCTTCCTTTGATATACTACAGAGAGGCCTAGGCAAGTGAATTGCACTTTAAAAAGTGTGCAAGAGCATTGTTCCAAAAAGGAATTTCAAAGCTTTTTATGCTTTTGTCAGATTGCTATTTGCTTTCTGCTACCACTCACTGTGC
The DNA here is from genome assembly GCA_013400975.1 of Atrichornis clamosus. NCBI lineage: Eukaryota > Metazoa > Chordata > Aves > Passeriformes > Menuridae > Atrichornis > Atrichornis clamosus. The sequence goes on along the minus strand of WBMZ01010718.1, from coordinate 14,366 downwards.
TTATACTAGAGCTTTCTTTATAAATGATGATCGGGAACAATTCATTGCCTCTGCAGTATTCAACATGTTTGCTGTAATAACAACAGAATGTCATTGTGTTGTGTAGCTCGTTTAGGCTGCTGTTGACATGTGGTTTATTACTTTTTTATATACCTGACAAGTCCCAAATTACAAACCAATTCTCTGTTAACAAAAAGGACTCTTTATGACATGCAGCTCTGACAATGGGAAGCTGCATGAGATTGTGCAGGAATTTTCTATTTACACTTTACTGCTTCATGGCAGCTCTAGGATAATGATTTGTGGCATGAGGTTGTAATCCAAATTCCTTTTTGACCTTTTGAGACGATGGTAGATCAGGTCCAGAAATAGTGTAATCTATGCCTCAGTGTTTCAAAAATTTGCAGGAAATACACAGATAAACTCTGTCTTTATTCCTACATTCTCATCTTCAACATATGATAGAGGTACAGAGAATCATGTCCATACTCTCAATTTCTCCATCTTTGGTTGTTTCTTGCTGTCACACATAACAGAAGAACAGACCTAGTCATAGTTGTAGTGCCAAAGAGCCTAGTTATAGAAGAGATCCTGGTTTTCCCTGCTGAAATATACCAGCAACTGCACAAGTACAAAAAGGAATCCTGAAGTTAGAGTGAATAGTAAATATCTTCTTTGCTTTTTCTGTTAGCTAATGGCAGTACCTTTAGACACAGCGGGAAAACTTGGCCACTTTTCTTTTCTATTAATCCAGCAGCATATATTTGAAATATCTGTATGCAGCAAACCTGTAAAATATATGTAAACCATGTTCTCCAACTTGGAGTACATAGGGTGCACTACAAAATTCTTTCTCTTTTGCAATGCTTTCTTACTTTTTAAAAAATGTTTCATCTTCCTGCCAATAGAAATGTTTTTGTCCTGCACCAGTCTGCTACATTTACAACAGAAATGGCACAGTTGAGCTGTAGGATGGTGTAGTTAATACCACAGCTGTAATAAATTATTCTGTCCTGAGCTGCTTATTCAAAGTTTTAACATTGTGAGCTTCTGACAACTCACTTCATGCTTTCTAAGCCTGCTAAGATCCAATCAGTGCCTTAAATATTTATTTCAGCTTGACATCTTGCAGAGGGATATTGTCTCCTTCCGTGGTGTGAGAGATGAGAAATGCAATGACAGCAAACACAGAAGTAGAAATTAAGCTGAAGTTCAATTCAAGTTCATAGTTTAACACAGGTTTATACAGTAAATGTGGATGAAGATATTTAAAGGCCAAACTTTGCGGGCAGTGCCTTGAAAAGTGCTGATTCTTTATAGCAAGGACATGTTTCTTTGCAACCCACCCTCGTGTCATGCAGACTCTTGGAAAGACTGCAAATAGCTTCTTCTGTGGGTGGTATGAAATCTAGAAACAAATGAAAGGGGTTTTCCTGCTCACAGACAGGATGCCAGGTGATTTGCCAGCCAAGGGAAATAGGATTCTCCAGTGTAATTGGTGGAAGAGTGGGGGGCATAAATCCCATGTGTTCCCCCCAAGAACCATGAGAAAGCTAACAATGAGAAAGATTTATGTTTATGCATATATTAGAAGAGTTATAACTTCCTGCCTTACTGTATGCAGGAAGCCTTTGGTTGTATTTTGAATTGTCTCCAGAAACTTTCTAGTGCTCCTTTCTGGGCTTCTGCAATATTTTAAATTATTTTCTCTGTTTCTTAACAGCCTTCCTCTTCCATGGCTCCTGTATGCTGTGATTAACAGCTTTTCCCCGGTGACAGTCAGCAGCAATGGTTTGTTCTGTGCAATTGTCCTCCTCTTCATCATGCTGCTTTTTGTCATCCTCTCCATTGCTTCCTGCAAGTGGAGGATGAATAAATTCCTGGGTTTCCTCATGTTTGGGCTTTATTTTGTGTTCTTGGTTGTCAGTGTCCTCCTGGAGGACAAAGTGATCCAGTGTCCTGTCTCCATCTAGTGGAAAGTGCTGTTTCTCGACAAAAAAAAAGAAAAATCAAAACAAAACATATATTTATTAAAGAAAAAGTACATACATCAAAATGAAACAGCAAAAAAAAAAAAAAAACCACAATGGAAAACTTCAATGGGAATAACCCATGGATCTGTAAATTTCCTCTTTCTCAATTTTAAAAGAGTGGAAGAAAGAAAAGGATACAAAGGTCGATCTCAGAGCTGAGGAATGACTGCTGCTGGACAGTGCAGTTAGGCATGAAGGGCTGAGTCCAGATGCACCGAGGTTTTCTTTGCTGCAGAACATCCTCACTGCTCAGTACTGGACATGCTACGTATGCACGGAATCAGTGAAAGTTACCGCTTCTCCTATGCCTATGGTACCTATACGCAGACTTCTCATTCTCTGTAGTAGTATACACAGGCACACAGTGTGCTCAGTTCTTAAAGCTCTCCTCTTCCAAGGGGAATGCTAATATTAACTTTGTGGAGGCACCACCCCCCACACACCCTGGTACAGGATTTTTCTGATAACCTGCTGAAACTCCTGAGTGGAAAGCGTACACCAAGCTATGAGTCACAAATAGGGAAGAGCTTGTACATCTCTTCACGTAAGTGGATTTATACGATGTGATTTCAGCAAAGCCAGGGAATTCATCAGTGTTTTGATATCTGCATCATAGGTCTGTAAAGGCAATCAGCAGGATGTTAATGGTGGTTTTTTACATCTTGCAAAACTCTTCAAGTTCCAGAAACTCTGTCTCTGGCACTGAAGGAGCCACGATGCCTGACCATTTTGTATCTGGTGCAGATTTTCATTGCATTCTCATGCAAAGACCAGAATGGGGATACTCTTTCTTCTGTAATAGCAACGCAGCATGCAGTGACATCATACAGCTATGTGAACACACCATTTTTTCTAATGCAGCAATATCAACAGTACCAATGGCTTTCAGATGCTGTTATGAGTTTGCCTTTTCTTGCCAGAATAAAAAGGCTAATTTGCTTATGCATAGTATTTCATACAGAAAATAGAAGTAGTTATAAAGTGGCAGCCTAATTGCTAAGTGAATATATATTTTACAGGCTTTCACTATTACTTGGAGTGTAAGGACCTTCACAGCTACATATAGTTATTGCTGGAAGAGATCCCCAGCTGTTGTACAAGGCTGGGGCAGTTCACATTTGCTGTTATAAATCTTGAAACTAGATAGGAGAAACAATTTAAATACAGTGGAGCTGCAGGAAACTTACATGAAAATTCTTCAGTATTGCTGGAAGTGTACATGTCTAAAGAAACCCAGGAGGGAGTGAAAATGCAACATCCTTTTTCTGAAATACTGAGAGAAGGAGAAGGTCCAAATCTAGAACAAAAAAAAAAAAGAGGAAAGTAACTAATGTTCAACTTTCCTGTAGTTTGGCTGATTTTTTTAAAAAGGGAGGACTGGAATGAATGTTAAAAAATTATTTCAGATAATCGTCATTTTTTGTTCAAGTCCTTTGTGCAGTTAAGAGTTCGTGAAGTTTCAGTGCATTTCTGTGACCTGTTTCAGCATTGTTTTATATGTGTATTGTGCTCACAATAGCAATGCCATGCTCACAGCTGTGTAACAGAAGGCTCAGCACATTTTGTCTTGTCTGTTTTTCTCTGCTCCACACTGTTTGTTTCTCACTCATCCCCTTTGTCCTTTACTGTTTTCCTGTTATATGTGTTTGTATGTAATGATACATGGTTAGACAGTAAGGACTTGCCAGAAAACAATGGTAGAGAAAACAGTACAAGATTCATATTAGGAATATTAATATTAAGTGATATCATGAAGAAAAAAGTGAGATACTAATGAAATAAAGGACGGAACCTAGGAGTTCTAATGTCTGCTATTCATATCTTTTCCTAACATATTAAGTCCTAGCTACATGCAGAATCAGTATTTGATCTTAACCATAAAACAAGCAACACCTCTTGCTTCTTAGTGCTTTTTAGAGTGAGCTTTTCACATTGTGAGCAAAAACTTGTCTGTGTATTTAAGATCCTTCATTGCTCCAGAATCCTCACCCTAACGATAGTGCTGCCCATCTCTTTAAGATTTGTTCCTATGGGTGTAGACGATGTAAAAGTAGGTGTATGTACATAACTGTGGTGCCCTCTACTGACAGGAACAGCAACCTAAAGCAAATTTATAACCCAAATTCTAGCTCCAATGAAACGTGCCCCAAAATACAAAGCTGACTCCATAGTACAATCTACTTCAGAGGAGTCACGAAATGCTTTTATTTCTGATGACAGTGCTCAAAATAGGCAATCCTTTCCCAAGTGAGCAGAATACGACAGAGTGATATAAAGGAGTGTGTGCAGGATCATGATACGGCTGTGTATGTGGACACTTAAAAAATACTGAGATGCCCAAATTCACTGATCTGACATTTAAATCAAGAAACCAGACCACAGTCTCATCTCTGTGCAGTACACTACTCCTCTTTTTTTTTTTTTTTTAACTTCATGCCAACATGGTGTAACAAGTCCCACACTGGAAAAGTAAAAGTCCTACCTGACCTTAAGAGCTGTAAGAGCACTCTGGTACACTCTGCAAAGTGAGGGCATCAGCAGCACAGACTGCTGCCCCACTGAAAGCAGGTATGGAGTAGAGAGTAACTGATTGAAAACTCAACACACTGAGAATATTTCAGTTCACAACCAGCATCAACTTATAGGAAAAAATTTATTTATAAGGTTAAGGACTAGTATCCTGTAATGGCATTTCTAGAGTGTCTTAAAATGTATCTCATTTCTTTCCTTTGTCTCCTTGTTCCTATCAACATATTTATCTTGGAAGGTATTAAAAATAATTTTTTCCCCTCCCAAATAAAATACCTCATGATCCCACTGCCTTGATTTTCTGCTGGGCAGATCATTTTTCAAATGGCACCAGTCAGTAGCATCTCAGCTCCAGAGGCAGTAGGACAGATTTCAGTTGTGTGGTGCTCTTTGTGGAGGCTGGCTGTGAAAGATGGTTTTACTTTCCAAGGCAGCCTTCTACTGCCGAGGTAAACTGTTTATGGATACTTGAATGCTGATGTGCTTTTGGATTACAAGACAACAGCTCTGCCGGCTGTTAGAGAAAAAAGAGAAATGATATAGAGGGGAAAGCTTAGTCCCTTATCCTGTGCAGAAGGAATTCAATCTAACTGGAACGCTGAGAGAACAGCCAAGAGCTGCTGCAACCCAGTGACTGCATGTCCATGAGCTGTCCAGGCTCAATGCTGCCAGAAATGCACACATTTGTTATGACACTCCTATTTTACAATGGCAGCAGATTTCCCCACATAAAGCATATCTCATTGTTCAGAATTATTTCAGTGTGGGATCATAATTTTTTCCTCAACATTGTACACCTAGAAGCCAAAGTTCAGTTTCCATTTTCTTCAGCCAAAGTTCTGAATGACTTCACTGGGGATCTGATCCTGCACACGGCCCAAATTCTGCAGTGAGCTTGTTGGTGTTGAAGCCTCTTGCCCCTGCCTGTATGCCTGTGCTCACTTACTCAATTGATACTGTTGTCTGCATAATCCTTATGAAACATAAATGAGTAATTAATAGAAAAATTTGGTTTATGATAAAGATTCAGTTCTAGCTTAGCAGTTTCAGGACACCAGCTTGGTAACACAGTAAGTAAGGTGAGAATGCATCTTCAGATTAAATAACCAACTCTGTGTGGCACCATCATCTCTGAACAGAAGCAATGTTGGACATAATTTTTGGAAGGGATTTCTGGTAGCATTTGAGTAGGATCATGACTTGGATTGTAACCCGTTTTAAAGGTTTTCTGCACTAACTTCATTGGAATTAAATATGAGAATGGGCCCCATTGGTACAAAATACCACTGGAGTCCTACAACTATTCTCTGTTTTCCCTCTGCAGAAGCCACTCTGGTCACATCTGTAGGATAAATGCTATAAAGTGTGATTAAAAGTGTGGTATGAAGATTATCTCCTTAAGAACTACCTATAGACATGGAAAAATCTTTCTGCAAAGCTCTATGTATTTTAAATTAACTATTTTACTGAAAGCTAGTGCTTTCTTATAGTGCAGACAGGCTCTTGTGTCTGTATGCTTCTGCTTATGTATCCAATTGATGTGGCTGACTGCATAAACTTCATGAAGCATAAAGCACAGTGGGTGACAAACAATCTTATCTAGGTGTCATTTGATGTTTGTAATGGCAATGAACCTAACATGTAATTTCCACATATACTACTCTGAAGTAGTCTATGGTCACTGTCACTCATGGTACTGTTGTGTGTGGATATGAAGGTCCACAAAGCCGTAAATTAAACATGTAGTTAATCCAAGTACTGTGAAAAAATAGATGCTTAGAGATATTATTAATGTTTGGGTGTTTTTTAAGGGATTATTTCTCTGGTTGTCTTTTACTTCATTACATATTTTGAAAAAAAAAAAGGGGATATACAATGTTTTTTAGTTATTCTTCTTTCAGCAGTAATTCCTTAAAATAGCATCTTGTGGTCCATATAACTTATGTTCTGAGTAAAGTATGAGTCTGTATTAGATGGTTTAACTTACTTTATAACAAAGAAATAATCCCTTCTCCAAGAACCAGCCCAATGAAATACAGAAGATTTCTGCCATCAACCTGGACAAGATAGAGACTTTTACCTTAGGATCCCATATTTCATAAATGCAATTGCATAACAAATCTAATTGTCCTGGGAGCTATGTACAAAGAGAAAAATTGCGTTCATTTATATTCTTGGAAACAATTTTACCTCTTGTAAATAACAATGACACCACCAACTGAGAAAGAGGCATGGTTTGAGCAGGTGATTCTTGCTTTTCTGCTATTCCTGGAAAGTTAAATTGAAGCATTTGCACCTGGAAAACTACTTGCAGAAAGTGATTTTGAGATTAGCAAATAGGATAGTTTGCACTCAACAGTGTGGAGAAGAATCCTGCTCCAGTCCTCCAACGGCCATGGGTTTCATTCCTGGTTGATGTTAAAATTATAATTCTTGGTTCTGTTGCCATCAGCAGTTACAGGAATATCAGTATTGAGGTATCCATCATTTCCATTGGTACTGGAGAGAGTCACTTCCAAATTGAAGTTCTGCAATTCAGTGTGCCCATCAAATAGAAAAGTCACATATGGCTCGCAGCCCCGTAGTCCAGACAAGTCATCCTGTAGATCTGCAGTGTGTTGCTGGTTGTCAGTGCACGGCATCCCAGGACTTGTCTGCCTGGATGGGTGCAGCTAGTTTGAGTGTTCCCCTGCCCGTGCTCCCGCCTGACCGGACGCAAGCCATGTCTTCTCCAGAAGCCATGTCTTCTCGTCACGTTAGCATGGCACTAAGCCCATGCTCCAGCCAGCCAGGTGCAGGGCAGCCCCAGCCCAGAAGCCGTGTAATCCCTTGGAGTGTGGGTGGACCAGACACACAATTGGCCACACTGTTCCTACACGAGCCATAAGTGAAGTGGCCCAGGAAAAGACTGAGTAACTCAAGATTGGTAAATGAACTGTACATTCATGTAGATTTATTGTAAATGCACCACTCTTCAAACACAAAACCAATCCCAACAATGAAATTTGTACACGTTTTTAAAGATCTTGCACTTTACTATTTTATTTTTATTTTTATTTTATGTCACATAGTTGTCTTAATGCAAAAAGAAGCCATAAAAAACCCAGAAACTAGTATGGGGTTTCTAAATAAGGGGATCATTAATTTTAAAGTAAAGAATCAATTTCATGTCTCTGTTTAAGGTATAATGTAAAATACAAATAAATGTACAGTAAAGCAGGATCTGGTTTTGCCTTAGTGAAGCTGTAAGTCAGGGGGAGTTTTCTCCTCATACTCTTGAGTTTTCCTGTGGGACTGTACAAAATGCTGCACACTACCTTGCAGCAGGGACTCAATCCTGCTACCCTTGTTCACCCCAGGAGAAGGAATATAATGCTTGCAGAGTCAGGCCCAATGAAGCAATTAAATCATTCTGCTGCTCTGATGTTTTCTCCCACTGAGATCACAGTAACAGAATCTCCTTATGTTTTAGTAAGTTCCTAAGAGATGAGTTGCTTCTGTCAGTTTTTCAAAAAGTTTTCAGGGTCAGGTTATCTAATAGAAATCAATAATTTATTTTAATCCCTTACCAAAATTAAATAATGCCAAAGGATTTCACTTGGTTTTGTGTTCATTTCCATTATCAAGATTTCTGTTGCAGTTTTAATTTTGCGATCCTGACTCTGGGGAGTTGACTTACATGAATTGAAATTATTTCTGTCACTTAAGATGGCAAGATCAGGACACAGTATTGTCATGTGAAAATCGTAGTGTGTTATAACTGACAATCAGATGCTATTTTTGTAATAAAGCTTTTTTAGCGTGTTTGTTTCACTTTGTAGTTTTCATACTCCATCATCTCTCATTTTCAACTTATTGTAAGAAAAGTCTGAAATCCCCAATCTTTACTAATTTCAAACTTTAAAAGTAAAAATATAATGCCATGTATTTTTTATTTCGCAAGTCCAGGCAACCCCCTGAAAATTCCAGTTTTTCTCATGTGTTTATGTGTATGGATCATTATTCACTAGATGAAACTCTTGTATCTCTGAATCCGTATATTCTCTGTGAATGTAAGTTTGTATATAGTATGGAAGTTACCTTTATTTGTACATAGGTTCTTGGAAATAATCCCTTCTATCAAGGTCCTACTTCACTGTATCTACAGAATGTTTCACTGTGGCGTGTACACTTTCTCACCTTATCATATCAATACAGAGCTTTTCACTTTATGTAATTGAGTTGTTTAAGTGTGAATAACAATAACAAAAATAAATACTAATAAAAAGACTGAAGAGTGTGTCAATTTGCTCAGCATCTTTTGTCTTAATTGCCTTGGATTTGCTGTGGCTCTGAAAATAGTACTTTAACTACCTTCTCTGGGTTGAATGATGTTCTGCAGTGCTATTCATCATTATCAGTGTTCAAGCTGCACTAATTGCCTCTTGCCTTGTCCCAGTTCTACCTTCTCTGTAAACACAGAGTAAGGAAATTGTCTGTTTTTAAGTGAGCTTAAAATTTAGTCAGACCAGGATTTTTCATCTACAGCCCCATGTGAATCTGTGGTTCCGTTTGGTACCAAGTTCCCTTACATTTCTTTACTGACACATTTGATCACAAGCTGTTTTGAATGCCATTCTTTACTTTGACACCTTGTTTAACCTTCAGGCTGCACAGCCTGTTGTCCTTGTCAGCTGGGTTTTTTCTTTAGTCTATCCCTGGATGAATGATACATTTAAACAAAAGAATGATCTTCAATAAATGACAGCAAAAGAAAGACAGTAATGCTCAAAATTTCCCATAATCAGCCAAACTTTCCATCATCAAAGGTTATAAAAGGTTATAAACGGACATTATTACTTAATATTTCTCCCACAGTAGCCCCTGGAAGTCTTTCCTCCACAGTGAACTAAGGTGGTTTTTATAACGCATTGTGCCAACCCTAAGGGTGTGAGCTCAGGACAGAGATTTTTCATTCATCTTTAACCTTACCAGAACTTTAAAATTTTAGATTGGAAACAAAAAAAGAAATTTGCAAATAGCCTAGGAGTTGAAAATAGTGATTGTCCTGAGACATTCATGCCTGCCAAATGGGAAAAACAAGGTCAAACACAACCTACAAAAAACAAAGTGCATGTAGGCTCCAAGTCATAGAGGCACATGTGGGATGTTTTGAAATTTAGATTGGAGATAGAGAGTTTGTAAAAAGACTGTAAAGTTAGGCTTTATCTGAGAAGTGAACACGCATACAGAAGTGTTCACAGCTTTGCTCTATGAGTGTGTGTTGTCTTGCTACTGCTTGCTAACTTTGATCCCTTCCTCAACTTCAGCAACTTTTGTAAAGAAGTAGAGGATTTAAAATCCTTCAGTACTACAGCAGGTCTTGATGGTATATGGCTGGTGTGAGCAGGGAGAAAAGAAAAACATATTATATATTCACCACAACCCTGTCTGGGGGAATGAAGGCAAGTTGCCTTGCAATGTGCTCACATGCAAATACTTCGCTGACTTACCTGTAGTGCCTGAGAAAACATTCACTTTTTTTGTTAACAAGTAGTTATATTTGGAGTGTTTATTGACAAGGAGAAAGGCAATGTGTGTGTTAAAATGGAGTTAAAAGTTTCCTTCTCTGGAAAGTCTTCCAAATTTCCCTTTAAAAAAGGGAATTACTTTTCTGTCAGCACAAAAATAAATATTTGTGCCAGAATCTTGCAAAGATTATATAGAGTTAGACTACAGAATATAGCCCTAAAGAGATGTTTTGTTATCACTCCATCTCTTATTTATGCAAATTTTCACATCACAGTTTGAACAATGTACATATGTTGTGGACAAGGGAGTTTTTTTCAGCAGGTTGATGAGGTACTAGCAATTAGTTGTAAATCTACAGTATTGCCTCTGAGGTATCAAACCCAAACTGAGGTATCAAATCACAAGCTAAATATGAGGCTCATAGGCAGAGAAGTTGCCAGCGTTCTGTAAGCTTAAATCACACCAACTGGGATGTCTGAGCAACAGTTTTACAATGAATGAGACTTTGAATGAAAAAGAGGTGTCCCACAAACCTTTGGGTTACTTGTAAACAGTTTTTGCATGTCCACCAGCAATGACAAGTAAATACCAGCCCTCAGCTACAACTTTCTACTAACTGCTGCTATAACTATGTGAAACTGCATATGCTGGTTCTGCTGTATTGGAGGATTGCCTGCAGCAGGGCCGTGTCAGAGCTGAAGAGCAGGTCTGGCTTGGGCTTGCTGTCGGATGCAGAGGAGGAAGAGGAGGAGGTGGGTGGGAGCATATGTTTGTGTGTACTGTCTTGCTAGGGAAAACACGTCACTTCACTGGACCTTGCATTTGATGCTGTATTCCAGAGGACAGGGCAGGAGGGGAAGACTATGAGAAACACTGATGTAAAAACTGTCAGTTACAATTTATGTCTAAAAGGACACATAATAGATTGTCTTCTTGTCTCTCTGCAGCCCAGTTTAATTTTGTTGTAAAATGAAGGAACACAACCCTGAGTAACATACTCTAGGGCACACTGTGTAAGCAGAGAGGCTGGACTAGATGACACACCAATGGTCCCTTCCATCCTTACCAGTTCTGGGATTCTGTGAATGGTGTAGTGTACTGTTTGGTAACAGCGACAAAACTACTCCCACTGCCCCCTCCTCACCCCCACTTATTTCCTTTTTTTTGTTATTAACTAGGATGAAGGAAAAGGGAAACTACTCCCAGAATTGTCAAACTCCCTGTGAAGATCTAGACCTGCTCTTGTCATCATGTACTGCCTGCCTGCCTGCCTGCCTTGATACCATTCCATATTGCTGGTCAGAATTTGCCTCTCATACCAATCACCAACCCTTGCGAATTTGGTATCTGCATTTTCTTGACTAAGGGACTGTAGCCTGATCCTCTGCAACTAGGACATACTGCTAGCCAAAACTAGCTCTAAAGAGTTTCACTTAATATCACAGAATGCAAGACTATTCAAGAAAAATTAGTTTGAGTGTTGGAAACATTAGCTGGTTCCAGTCTAATGTGCTGTATTGTTCAGCATTTGTGCCTCTGTCAAAAGTGTCAGTAAACCCATTTTCTGTTACATTTTATAACCAATTTTTAAATAATTATTCCCTAAAATCCAGTTTACTCTCCACTCAGAACAATGATTTTCAACAAAGAATTTTATCCGAAACTGACTGGAAACAGAAATTGCTTAAGGTTCATGATTGTTAATATACAATTTTTCCAGAAAGACATTTCCTGGAGAGTTTTTCCCCACCATCATCACCTGTCCTGCTAAAAATCTATTTAAAACATGCCAGGGTGTTGTCCTGAGAAGAGCCACAACAAGCACGGTAGAAACAAAGCTTCCCTGTCCTCAGGCCTGTTTTTACTGCCCTGGCCCCCTGTACACTCCTCTCCTCTCCTCTCTGTTCCTCACACTGCCCAGCATTCAAAATAATTGCTGTCACAAGTGGTGCCCCAGCAAGTGGAGACAGAACATGAAGGTCTCAGGCCTTTCTAACCCCTCATAAGTCTCAGGCAGCAGGAAGGACCCCCATCTAAAGAAAATCGATAGCCATGGCATAAAACATGATGTAACTCAGGTTCTCTGAAGCTTTATGTATTCCTGGGATTTCCACCTTGTCTCATCTTAATTAGTGTCTCAGCAGGTCATTCGTGTTTTTGCAACCCATCGCACCCCTGAGAGAAGTGTGGGTTTTGCTTACAGAAAAAAGCAGTGTAAGAGTGTAATGCCAACACAATGCTCCTTCAGGTACACTGCTGGCCATGCCATCCTCCAGGCGAGGCCAGTCTGCCTCAGCTGGCACCACAGCTGACACCACTTTTAGCTGTCTGTGCTATCACTTGGCAGCTGAACATAGAGTGCCAAGGTCAGCTCTGCAGGCTCCACCAGGCAGCACAGAAGGAGCAGAGAGCAACTGGCACAAACAGCTGTTTCACAGTGGGTTTGTGCACAGTCTGGATACTAACAGAAAGGTGACGCTATGTACTTGCACCCACTTCCTCACCTGCCCTGGCAAGCTCTACCACTCCTGCCTTACAGAAGAAAGTAGGAACCATTTATTGTCATAAAGGTGCTTTGGCACCTGTGCCAGCTGGTCTAAAGCTGCTAAAGTCACAGACCCCAACATGCAGGCCATGGGAGCAGACACTTCTGGGAAGGGGCAAAAAAATAAAAATTTGTTAGTCACCAGGTCTGCGACATACTGCATCAGGAAGAGGTAGGCACAGTAATTTCCCAGAGAGGCACTAGTCTTGCAGAAAGTCAAGGGAGTTAGGTGAACTGAAACACAAACAGGTCAAGTCGTCAGTGCATGGAAGTGCCTCATCTAGATTAATAACTGGTGTGGGCATGGTTGCTGAAGCTTTCATTTTCTTGGAATTATCTTAATATCAAAGTGTCTGGTAGGAGGTGTGCTTGCAGACATTTACAGACAATTATCTCTGCTGACAATGAGGAGATAATAATAAAACCCTTAACGCAGGAGAGAGCAAGGCGCAGCCAAGCAAGGACACTAAGGAGGGCAGTACATCTCATCGTGTCCTTGTTCCAAATATATACTTCTCTTAGCATTACAGCAGCTGTTCTCCTCCTCAGCCAAAACCCCTGCTGGCCTTCAACGCAACGAAAGCATCCTCCTCTGGGCTGATTTCAATTCTGAATGTTAAAGAATGAGGGCAGTGATAGAGATCATAGAGTGCAGTAAATACTGACTACACTTGCCAATACAGGTTGGGTGCCAAAACAAAGCTCTAGGTTTCTCCAGGCTCCTGCACCAGCCCAGGTAAGATAAAGAGCAGCTGGGCTTGCATGGACCTTTGCCTTTAATCATGACCCTTGTAGAGAGTAGTTTCTCACTTAGACTCACACAGGGTGAATTTCCTCAGCCCCACCATATGCTTGTGAAGAGCTGCGGATTCTGTTTTCTTTCTAGACTGAGAATTCAACAGATTTCCTTATGTTCACTGTGTGTTCTGGCTGCATGCCAAATAATGGAGTGAACCCCATCATTTCCTGAGGAAGGGATGGTGAAGGTCTCTGCACCTGCAGGAGGGCTCTGAGTGAAAGCACACATCTGCTCAGCATTCAGAGCTACACAAACTCACTGTGCAACCTGCAACCTGCCAGCAGGCTGCAGAGAACAACTTGTCCAGACTGGTTGCATCTGAAGGCATGGGTCTTGCTGTTTTTTCTCTATGGACCACCACTGAGTCAGCAGCAGAGTGAAAATTTTATATCTTTGAGAAGTTTGTCAAGCTACACAGAGATAGAAACAGCCAAGGAGGAGGCTCAGTGAGCCTCTCTCTTTCTCTTTGATATTAATCTCAGTTAATATGCAGCTAACGTGAAAGAAATAAAAATCAGGAAAGACAAATCATATGGGAAAGGTCATTTTTCTAGCCTGAACTGTACTTCTTCCTTGATTTCTCATTTATTGGGGGCAGAGTTAGTCTGAGAAGATAATACATTTATCTGGCACCAGAAAAAGCAGTCTAACCACAACCAGGAGAAATCAAATTAGTTTATTTAAACTGGAGTTTCTGTGGAATTGGGAGACAACATCTGAGCATGAATTTGTTGCTAGGAAGGTCAGCTTTGCATGCTAATATGGAGGTATCTGCTGTGGGATAAGGTAAATGCAATTAATTTTTTGATACCAAAATTGCAAATAAAAATAGTTCCAAGGACCCCAGCTATTTGGAATATTTGAAATAGTGAAAATGTATGTTTGTTTCCACCAGAATTACAAAATAGCTATTAAAAATATTTGTGGCCTTGTCTTAGTTTGAAAGACA
>WBMZ01010717.1:0-27321 GCA_013400975.1 Atrichornis clamosus | reverse complement strand
CCAACCTAGTTAATTCTGTGATAAAGAGACTGTACCGTACAACAGCTTTGTATTCCCTCATCTTCTTTCTAGCCATAGTCATTTCTCCTTAATGAGTTATTTTTAACTTGAGAGGCTCTGGCCACAAACTTTGTAGATGAATTTACTATCCAAACTTTTGCTGATATTTAAGGAACTTGTTCAAAGACCACAAATTCAACCACCACAAACTGCCATAATTTATGCATCTTAGAATATACCATCAGAAGGACAGGAAAACTCTGGAGACTTTCACTTAATCAACAAGCTAATGGGAGAACTGACATTTCTGACATCTTAAAGTCAAAAGAACCAGATCTTAATAAAATGTGGTCACTTTGAAATACCCTTATTTCTTCAGCCGGTTATTCAGATTAGGCCACCTGCAGACTAACTTGAATCCTCACTGCCCATTTCTAAATAGTATGGATTTGATAAAAATCCATTCTCAATGATGATACGTTACTATGACTGTTGTAGAACAGCACCAGCAGTTTATCCAACTTCCAAATTTCTTTTTCATTAAATCAGTTGCAGAAGGAGAATACAGCACTGGGAATCCTAAGTTACTGAAGCAATGGTACAATTTCAAACTTCTTTATAGTGGGAGCAAATATGTCACCATTTACACTTGTATCAGACTTTATTCATTTCTACCTTCCCCCAAGAATTGCAAAGTGGTGATGGGTCAGTTTGCTTGGTGGAGTCCTGCCTGACTAACATTTAGGCAGTTTTCGATGGTGTGTTCCTGAGAATACAAAAACATTTCCTTGAACCTGGTTTCTCCCCCAGTATTAATAGCAGGATCTGCATTTACTATTGTGTGGTGAATTCATATAACAGCAGTGATACAAATACCAGGTTTTGAAAAGGAAGTTTCACAAAACATGAATCTCAGTAGGGCCATGCTAACGAAAACAAGATGTGAGATGTTGTGGACTCCCCATCCCTGGAGGTCTCCACANGAGATGTTGTGGACTCCCCATCCCTGGAGGTCTCCACAGCCAGGCTGGACAGGGCACTGAGCAACCTGGACTAGAGGAAGGTGTCCCTGCCCATGGCAGGGAGTGGAATGGGATGATCTTTGAGGTCCCTTGTAATCCAAACCATCCTGTGGTCCTATAACTCTATGTTCACAGACATCCTCCTCAGTATTTATTTTCTCACCTCTAAAAGGCAGGACTCCAACCCTCACACCATGCCCATTTTGGTGCATACTAACCATTATCAAAGTCAATGTACTTGGAGATCTTGTGCCAGGTGCGGTAGTAGAAGTGCCGGACCTGCTCCTTGTTCTTCACCATGCTTGCTGGCTTGCCTTTCTTCTTGTACTTCAGGGCAATGTTGTTCTGGATAGCTTCAAAGTCCTTCCCATGCTGAAGAAAAAATAAACCACACTGAAATACTGAACCCCAAACTTAGATCTTTGTAGAAGTCAACTCAAATAACGTGAGGGACTTTGGGGTTCTTTGTGGGAAATGGGATTTTTAGAGCCATTAACAAAATTTCTGGGTATCAGAACTCAACAGTGAAAGAATAACACTGGTTTCCTTTGTTTCATATAAAATGCAATAGATGCCAAATTAATTACTTTCCTATTTCTTAAACAGTTTCAAAATAAAATCAGTAAGTTGCTAGCAAATTTAAAAAAAAACACTCAAGTTTACTCACAAATGTGCTAAGTAGCAGAACTGAAAACACTGATTTTCTCCCTGAGCATTCTTTACTTTCCTCTGCATTCCCCCAACCATTTCTGACTGGAGTGAATGAAAAGTCTAATATATTTACCAGCTGCATTTTTATTTACAGTACATTTCATGTTACTAGGAGTACAAAATTTGAGTTTCAAAAGATTTGATTTTGTACACATTAACTCCTGCTATTAAAATTTTTTTGTATTCATAAGAATTGGAAATGATTTAAATACAAACTGTGAAAACCTCTTCTGAAAAGCATTGCCAAAGAACGAATGGAAATGGGGGATTAAATAGAGTCCCAGAACCACCTTACAGCAAGTTTTTAAACTTTTTTCTCAGTATTCAAAAAAAAAAAATCAGTGAAGTGACTTAAAAGTTACTTGATTCCCAAGAGTATTACTGCAAGTCAGAGGAGTTAAAGAAAGAAAACAGTGCTTAAGTGTTCATCTTGTCCACAAAATATATGTATGTGAACCATGATGAAAAAATTCCCAGAAGATGAACACGTGCGAAGAAAATTTCCCATCACTGCTTTTGTTTTTACCTTTGGTATGCATTTTCATAACAGAAATGCTGTTGAAATAATCACAGGAACAGGACAAGCAGGAATCCATCGTATACATTGTAAGAGACAGAAGACAAGATGACGTAACTTTTTCTTGTCTCTCAGCCCTAGGATTGTACTGGCTCTAACCTCTCAGGCCAAAGATTAAACACAATTCTTATTAGAACAGAACAGCTTTTCTTGTTTGGTATTATTACAGAACAAGTACGTTGCTTTTGAAGGTTCAGATGGGGACATTATTTATTTACTTCTCATTAGAAAAAGAACCATAATTCAATAAAAACTGAATTATAAACATTCATGAATAAAACTCAGAAATATTTCCCGTGTATTTAAAAAAAAAACCCAATAAACTTGACACTTTTGAAATACGACTTTGACTGACAGCTGGTTTACAGCCCACTGTATAGCCACACAAATGCTCATGTGTAAGTGCGCCTTCTGCTCCTGCCAATCTCACTTGAATCAACATTCTTTAGGAATACCCAGATTTTAACCAAAGCCATCTATGTTTGTTATTTCCTTCTACATGTACCTCATACAGTCCTTCAAAGAAAGTATTCTTGTCCTCTGTGCTCCAGGACTCCCACTGCCGTCGGACCTTCTTCCCTTCTTCCTTCTCTCCAGCTGAGGAGCCCAAGTTCCTTGCCGTTGACTTGGAATTCCCACCAGGATTGCTGGAAGGAATTCCTGATGTGCCACCAGAGGTAGTCCCTCCATTATCTGCTGCTGCAAAAAGACATGACCAGAGTGAATACTAAACCAACAGGAAGATTCATGGATAGAGGTAAGGGAGGAACTTATAATTTTCTCCTTTTTCACTTGAAATACAAGAGGCAAATAACAAAGTTTGTTTTATATAAATAAAATTTCAAAGAGCAAAACACAAGGGGAAGGATTTGATGGCTTAATTTTGTATTTCCAGAAATAACACAGGTAAGCAGGCAGGTATCACAGCAGCCTCTACCAGACAACCTTCTCTGATGCTTTTATGCTGTTGAGCTCTGCAGTCACTGCCCTGCAGCAGGCTGGGCAAACTCCTGCACTGTATTGAACAGGGAGCAAACTACGGTTTGTGAGGAAAACAGGCACAATGTCACATTCTTGTCTTTGGTCTGGATCCTACTGCCTCTGGAACAACTGTGGTAAGGGAAGGACTGAGTGATGTCGAATTTAGTTCATCACCCGACAATGGATCAGCATCTGCACACTCTCATCTGCAGTGTATCCATATGATCCTCAGAGCACTGCCTCTGACATGGTCCATCTAGGAAAACTCCACTTATCCCAAGGATAGCAAGTCTCAACCCCTTCTCCTTTCCCAAATCCTGCTGTGGCGTTCAGAAAAAGGCACAGAAGTGTAATCTTGATTGCCCCTTTGTCAGTTATCAGCATCCAAAGAACATGGATCAGAAAAGAGATATGAAGACTGGAAATACTAAAATAAGAATAATGCCAGATGCAACTGAGAGAATTTGCTGTTTACTCAAGTAGGGAGCCAGGAAAAAAATGGGATGGAAAACCTACAACTAAAACATCATGTTTGGTTTGACACTGTATATCAGAGTACTAATCCAGAAACCAGGGTCAACTCTCAAAAACGTGCTCATTTTTTTCCATAAAAATGTAACCATTCCCAGTAACTTGCATTTCCAAAAAAAATTATCTTGAATTTTATTTAAAAATATTATTTAAGATTTGACTGTCCTTACCAATGCAGACATCTGCTTAATAAAACAGAAGCCTTTTAACACTAAAAATTCATTGCTCATTATAAAGAATGCTCATTACACTTTCCTTTGCTCCAGCTACTGCCCTTTATGTTTTGTGGTTTTACTCATGATATATTGGCTTGTCTCAGTTTATTTGCTTATATATCCAGCTTTTACAATGCAGCAGTCTCAACCAGTTTCCCAAACTTTTATATATATTAGCACAATTTTCTCTTTCATATTTAGGCTTTAAAAATTCACTTATTTTTTCAAATTCAACTACATGAAGCAGGTTCTTTCACCTGATAAAGTCAGTGTTTTTTATATATATATATACATCTCTCATTCAAGAACCCAGATATCACCGTTTGATAACCCTAATAGTATTTTTTTTAAAGTATCAGAATAATCAGCTGTTACAGGCTCATTATGCTTCAGAGATTTTAAAGACTTGTATGTAAATCTTAACAAGTCAGTTACAATTTGAAAGTAATTCCTTTGAGTGACAAAACCATATTTCTCCAAATTGTATAGAAGCTGGTTTGTTCAAGTAATGGAGAATATTTAAATCAAATCTGGAAGAGAGCAAGATGTGTGACATTTTTTTCATGCATACAATAAATATTTACTTTATATATAATATGATATTGTGACCATTTTGGGGTTAATGTTCCTTTTATTTCTAGGGATAACTATTTGACCATTTTGAAGAAAATTACTGTCACCACAGGGAAGCATGTAAAGCAAGACATGAAAAACTGTTAGACATCTTGAAGAAAATACTCAAAAACAACTTCTCAAATAAACAGCTTCTCTATTTCCTAAAGTCTTCATAAGACACAGATAAAATAATTGAAAGTTAAGCCATTTAATTCTGGCACTGTGGAGGTAAATTCTTTACAAAAAGGAAACCAGAAGAAAAAACTGAGCACTTTAACAGATTGCTGACAAGAAACTAAACACAAGACACAGAGCTGACACTTTTTTATTCTGCAAACGTGAGATTGGAATATCATGATTTGCACAGTAAAGAAATACAGATCTTTGGTCAAAAAGTGGGAAATCAAGCACATCAGTCCCCAAATTCAATCTCCAATCTCCTGTTGCTATAAGCTCCCAACACAAGATATGCCCTTTGCCAGAAGACAGCTACGGGATTCTAGTCCAGAGTCACTATTCTGATCACAGACCTCTAACTTCTGAGAAATCCTTCAGAGCAACAACGAATGCAGGATTTGGGGCATTCATTTGTTTGCTGGGTGGTTGGTTTTTGTTTGGGGTTTTTGTGTGGTTTGTTTTCTTATTTTTAGTACTTACTCAAGTAAGTAAAATCCTAATTCAGCTGCCTGAAGATCAGATCTTATCAAGAATGTTCTAAAGATTTTTCAGTACACTTGGTATACAGGAAGTTTTCATGATTAAGAAGCATAAGACGCTAAAGCACCAGTGAGGACTTCATGGTCTTATCAGAATTTAAAGTTCAGTACATTTTCATTTACATTTTAATTATAGGTAAAAGATGGACTGAAGAATTCTATTGGACATGCTGAGGACTCCACTGATACAACTTCTACATAGGACATGTAGTTCATAATTGATCTTTTATTCCTTTATGTACACTTACTATTACACAGGACAAACTGTAGTCCTCGGAAGTTTATCAGAATCTTTTTTTGTTTTAAACTCAAATAAATTATCATCCAGACAATTGTTCAGAGTACTGTATATGAAGATTTAAAAATTTGAATATCCTGTCACCTCTACAGAGCTCTCTACATGCCATTCAATTCTTCCAGGAACAAAGGGGTTTGCTCTACCATCCCTTTGTATAAATTTTCTTACTACTGTGCATGGAAATATTTATTGTTGGGTTATCCCAATACACCCTAGAGCATATTGAACCTTGGTATGGCAATGGAATGCATTATATTCTAAAACATGGAACTATAATCCAATTCAGGATAAAAGGCAAAATTAAAAAGTCATACATCATTAAATTACCACCCATAAATTCATTATTTCAATCTTACTGTATGATATTCTTCTTACATATAGAACAGCTAATGACCTTTCATCCCCTCACTAATGACTGGTGACTCTGTGATTAATTCCCAATAATGGACAATTTAAGACTTCATCAATGCATTAAAATAAGAAGTACCCCTGAGGCCAGCTACACCATTGCTGCTGCAGAATGCTGGGGAGAAAAGAGGGGGCTCACTCTAACAACCTGCTCAGGAGCGTCTTCTATGTAAAATCAGTTATAAAAAAGGAGAACACTGCAGACAAGACAAAGACAAGCTGGACATTCTCACACTGCCTGCTCATCCTGCATCACCCATCCAGTAGCCTGGATATCCACACCATTACAGCTACGGCAACTCCTTCCCTTCACTCCAGGTGCACCAGGGCACCAGCACCTCCGTACAAGGTAGCAATTTGGACAATAAATTTTCAGCATTTTCCTTCATACACAGTTTGCAGACTTCAGGTTTTTGTACTTGGTATTGAACTGTAATCCCCAACAAGATCAAGGGTCAGAACACCAAAGTTTCAAAGAAACTTATTCATTCCTTTTATCCAGTATTCTCTACCCATCTATATGCCCCACTATGAGAACTTCATTTATCTGTGACTGGCATAATATCATCTCACTACATTCCTGTAGGAAAAGCTGTCTCTGTAGTTTTAAGCAAAACATAAACACTTATAAAAATTTATAAAAAGATACTTAAAAACTGCAGTTTAAGAATCTGATATGAAAATGACAATGGAACACATGTATCAAATAACTGAGACACTGATAGTACTGGGGTCTCATTATGGCTACAGCCACAAGTTCTTCCTTCCAGGCTTTAAGTATCATCTCAGTGTTTGCTTTTCAGTCTTCCACTGACAGCTCTTACAGGCCAGCTGATTCGTATCTTCTATGACAGATTCCACACACACAGAAGCTGGAACCCTCAGAGTAAATTCTCACTACACCCATGCATCCCCATGAGGCTGGTTCTCTCACTGGTGTTCTACAGGCTTAGCTCACAACATCTCAGCTTGTTCAGCAGTCACCAGTCACTGTATGTGGAACATTCATTGGGGAATACCTTTAAAACAAGATGGTGCATTCACACTCTTGCATGCCACAGCCCAAATGCTGAGTGTTAGGACTAACTCATTCCTAAAAGTGCAGAATGCAAATGGCAACTTGTAACAAACAAGTTCTCTGCAAATCAACACTTCATTTCGAGTGCTAATTTTATGACTGGAAAGGAAGTTTCTACCCTGTATGCCTCCACAGTATACAGCATGGACTCCTGAGAAGGGCAAGTCTAGAACAGCTTATGTCTTATTGCATGGTTATGCCATATAGCGTTCTTGTTGTGAATTAACATCCAAAGTTTGAAACAACCACAGAATATTCTGGGTTGGAAGGGATCCACAAGGACTATTGAGTCCAGCTCTTACATGAATGGCCCATACAGGGATTTAACCTGCGACCTTGGTGTTCTGAGCATTGTGCTCTGCCCAGCTGAGCTAATCTGAGGCTCAACTGGTAACTGTCCTACAAGGGCAATGACAGCCTATATTCTTCTAACTCTTACTAGTTAGACAATTAGCACAACCAAGAGGAAGTTGAATGTGTTAAAAAGGGACGCAGAGTCCATTATCAACCAGAGCCCCCTAACAAAGCTATACAGAAGGCTTGCTGCTCTATGGACAGGATATGTTTAGTATACAATGTATCAAAGGCAGCACTAGCTGAGCCTAACCCAGCAGAGCTCTAAGAAAACCCCCATGGTTTATGGTACATTTGGTCACACTCCCATCTCCAGGAAACACCATTCTCTTGCTCTTCCCTTAAAAAACACCCATAAAGCCCAGTATGAAGTTCCATTTAACCCTGTGGCCGTGCAGCCTTGCAGACAGGTACCTGTCAGAGTTCAGCTCCTACTGCACAGGAGGAGAAAATCCTCCTTTTGCGGTGCAGTATGGGATACTGCAGAGTCCTGGTCCTGAGCCATTTCCAATGGGAGGGAGGGAGAACTGGGACAAATGGGAGGGCAAAGAATTAATGAAAGCATGTCACCATAGGATGTTTGCACCAAGTGCAAACAAGATGGGACAGAATTAAGGAGAATCTTAGAACAAGGGACTGTGGCAGCAGTTTTTTGAAGAGTGGTTCATGTCCTAGAGAAATAATGCTGGAGGAATGACATCGCAAATGAAGGTTACAATATATTCTGCAACATATGAACTCAAGAAAATACAATAAAACACATTGTAAGCACACACATCAGGTATTTTGGTATCTACATCCTCTCCACAGAAGACTAGTTGATTTAACCCGCATTCTACGGAACATGCAACTTTGGCACGCTGAAACAAACTAGACTACTTTTCCGCAGGTTCTATACCATGTCAAAAGACAGATGCTTTAATTCAACTAAAGCTTTCATCTGAATAATTCTTTTTTCAAGAAAGAACTGCTTATTACCACAAAATAAACCCAAATACTTGTTTGAGCCATTCTACACATTTTAGGAATAAATCCAGAACACAGCATGAAAGACATCTTCAACCTTCAGCTCATCACCATCAGGCTATTCAGAAAATGAATAAAAAACAGAAATGGCAATACCCTACTCTAGTTCAAGCTACATCTACAGAACACAGTGGCAATGTATTCCACACTGGCTTTTACCAATGTGGTCACAGCACACACACACATATTTCATACACTCTGGCTTCATGGACCAAAGCCCCAAAACACACCTTAACACCTGTGCTCAGTAACCATGTGGCATGTTGGTGTTTGAGAAGCAAACTCTCACAAATCTCTCTTTTTCAGCAATCTTAACTTGGTCTGCATCTCCTCCCTCAACAAACCTCCCTGCACTGGAACACCCACAATAAACTGTCTCCACACCACTAGTTTTTCAAGTTCCTGCTATGGTTTCATACAAGTTACTTGGAGACTTCCTTTCAAGCCTCCATACTTCAAAAGGCATGCACTAGCTGAGGTGTAGACCATGACCTTGAAAATACAATAAAAAGGTGACCAGCAGTTGAAAATAAAACATAATACTTATTAAAAAATGCAGAGCTTTGGATATTTGTGCAGGAAATTTGATAAACCTTCCTGCAATTCCAAATGGTTTGGCTACTGAAGTGAAGGAGTTTTCAAACTTTATTTCACTGTACTACTTCCTATATAATTTTTGCCCTAAACTCAAAAGTGCACCTCAGTACACAAAAGGCAAGAGACAAGATTCAAAGGTGCAATTAAAGAGTACGTCAGGGCAATCTGACTATTAGCAACATGTTTATGCACTCTACTAGGCAGAACTTGGGAATTACTATGAGCAAGCTTCCCTGAACCACAGTAAGATAAAGACGAAAAGTCAGCAGCTGCTGAGTGGGCAAACTCTTTTCTACAGTTTACAGGCAAGTTTATCAATAATCTGCCTGCTAAAATTAAGGACCCTGAAAACATGAATGCCAAAAGTAAAAAGGAATTTGCAACACAGAAAAAAAATACTATTTTCAGAACTCTTCTGAAGACAAGCCAATGCCTGCTGAGCAACTACAGTTTGAAAGAAAATAAGTACATTGATCACACTCCTTCAAAATTGGCAAGTGAGTTTTCCTTCACACTACACTTCTACATTCTAGAAGTAGAATCACTTCAATAGAATTTTAAGGGTTACACAGGATTCTTGAATGCCTATGACAAAAGCAAGTTTCCGGTTTCACTGGACCAAGGGTAAGCATGGTCTGGTCACTCCTGCTGGCCACTGTCAGAGTTACCTGTGCAGTCATCACCTTGACTGTGACATAAACAATGCAAAAGCTTCCAGGTTTCAGAGCTGATCCAAAGCACATGCACTCCAGCTTTTCGTCATTTTTATACTTACAGAGGGAGGAGAAAGTTAGTGGGACAGCTAATTAAAGGATTTAAGTCCAATCTTTATTAGTCATCTCCACCCTTCCATTCGTTCCCTATCAGAAGCTGGCTCTGCAAGACACTTTGCTCGGAACACAGAGCACTATGAATTCTGATCACAAGGCATTCCACTGGGGAGAATTCAGACAAGCCTAGAAAACCTCTCATTATGCATCTCTGAACATAAAGAACTCAAATTAGAAATCCCGCTCCATGGCTCTGTTCTCCAAAATCTGACAGTTATAATCTCAACCATATCAGAGAATTCAATCAGTCAGACACATACACACCAAATCTGGCCAGGCAGAGCTGTGGGTGGTCTTAGGACTGAAAAAGTGAAAGCACAATCATAATTCTACCACTGACTGTCACTCCTGACAAATTTAAGAAGTTCCCCCAAACCTGATAACATGGTACTATGATTGCAAGCCCTATCTATGACTGATTATTGATATAATACTTTCTATTCTGTATGTAATTTTATTAGGGTTGTTTTGGAATCTGAATTGCAAATATGAATGAAATTTCTTTACCTGTTGTGTTGATACTCCTAGTTAAAATCATTCTGCTGGTCTAAAACTGGAAATAAATGTTCACGTACAAATACACCAACATGAATATACACTTGCACAAAGACATGTATTTGTTCACACACATATACACTTCCAAACCAATGGAAGAATTTCAAATTGATATATTCAACTTGACAATCATGGACAAAATGCATTTCAAAGAAACACCTCCTCACATCTAGTACTATTTACAATCCTGGAATTAATTATCTGTAGCTAAACATTCCTGGGTATTCTATTTGTTTATTTGGTTTCATGCAACTGGAAGAAAAATTACGTAGGCCTTTCTGTTCTGTCCTCTACCACCACAAAGAGTTTTCATGTAACAGTCAAGAGATTAAAGAGGACTTACTAAGGTATTAAAAAATACTTTAGTCAATTATACAAACTGTCAAGCAACTGAGTTCAAGAAGTTTTTTATGATTCGACAATAACTAAAATATCCCCATTTGCACTGTTTTATTACTACAACAGAAAACTACTGTAGCTGTAAGTGTTTACTTTACGTCCAGGATGTGCACACCCCCGTGATGGACCAGAGCAAGGCAACCTCCAAGACACATTTATGCTACATGGAGCTATACTTCAATTTAACACAGAAGAGTAAACGTCATTATTTTAAATGTTGATGAAACCTTTCAGTGCTGTTTTTCTCAGAAATTAACAGAAAATAACACTTGCGTACTTTAGCACATGGTATTCAAATTTAGGCTTGAGTACAGCTCAACTGCAGTGCTAAGATGTCATCCAGTCACTGCTGAGCATAAACAACAGCACTAAGGTATTCAAATATCCCTGCTGCCTTCCAGCTACTCAAGTTAGAAACAGGTCCAAAGAAATCCAAATTCTTGTCTCCAATGCTAAAGTGAAAAAACAGGTGCGTGCATGTCTGCACCTACAGACATTCAGATGCATACAAACGAATCTTAATAAAAACTCAGATTACACAGAAATGCCCTAACTGTTCTGAAACAGTAATGCAGGTCTCCCAAGACCTTAGAAACAAATATGTCAATATGTGTATTTCATAGCTGTTTCCAAAATAGTTATCTGGATCATAGAAATAATTGGGGGAAATCACCAATGTCTTACGGGTTGTTTTTTTTTTCCTTTGCTAATGAGCACTTTTGTTATTAGCCCAGATCACAATTCAGAGTGCAGCCATCTGAATACACAGCTAGTTAAACTCTGATTTCCTAATCAAAATGCAGGAATTTCCCAAAACTCAAGAGAGATGAAATGCAGACATTAAAGATTTGCTTCAATAATGTAGAATTCTTCCTGCTCCATAAACACATCCAAACCCTCCATTTCTGGAAGTACAGAAAGGACAGTGGGCAGCAGAAAAGC
Organism: Atrichornis clamosus; assembly: GCA_013400975.1. Classification (NCBI taxonomy): domain Eukaryota; kingdom Metazoa; phylum Chordata; class Aves; order Passeriformes; family Menuridae; genus Atrichornis; species Atrichornis clamosus. The sequence goes on along the minus strand of WBMZ01010717.1, from coordinate 15,466 downwards.
TGAAGCCTTGGGACACAAAGAAGATTTCAGCCACCGTGAGAAACAAGCCCTAAAACACCTTCCCAAAATCAAACAAAAGCTGGCATCTACAGAAGGAGAATGACAACGCACAGCCCCACAGGTGCCTCCCCTCTTTGCCACCCTGCTTGCTTGCATGTTTTTCAGGTACCAAAACCCAGTACCTTTGCCTTTTCCGGCAGTGCTGCTGCCAACCGAGGAGGATGCCTGGGAATCCTTCTTCAGCCTCTTGATCTGTGGTCTGACACTGGACCTGAGAAAATGATGCTGGTCCTGGCTGTGAGAGGGCTGGAGAGAGGCCGGGGCTGGTGACAAGTTGGAGTTCGGTGGGGAGCTGCTGGTAGTGTTGCTGTTAATGATCTTCTCTTCTTTCTTTGTGCTGCTGCTGCCTGGAGCTGCCTCTCCTCCTCCTCCTGCCCCTTCTTCTTCTAGGGACTCCTCATCTCCTCCTGCTCTCTTGCCCAGCTTTTTCACTCCTTCCTCCCCGCTGCTCTCTCCCAGTTTCACTGTCATCCTGCGGGGGAGGAAAGGCAGAAAAGAGGGGGGCACACGGTCAGGCCGGGGAGCCCCCCGGGGAGGCAGAGAAACCCCTGGGCTGAGAGGGGAGAAGTTTAGCTGCAGAAATTCCTCTCAACATGGCCGCCGTTGTTTGTTACTAAATCCCCTTTCGTTTGCTGTCCCGACCCAACAACCTGTGCCGAAGGCGGGAGGGTGAAAGACCCAACACAGCCCTCCCCAAACCGGCCCAAACGGCAGTCGGGTCCCCCTGGTAGCCCCCCGTCTCAGTCCCGAAGGGCTCCGGGCCGCCTTTGCCCGAGAAATCGCCCGGCCAAACTCGGGCGTGTGGCAGCGCTCGCCAGTGCCGGAGGAGCGGCAGCCGCCGGGCCGGCGGAGGAGAGCGGAGCGGGAAAGCGCCGCTCCCCCATCCCATCCCAACCCACCCCTCCGCGGCTCCCGGGCCCGGGGCTCTCCTCTCTCCTCACCGCGGAGCCGCGGCCCGGCCCGCCGCGGGGGGGGGATCCATGATCCTGGATGCGGCGCCGGCTTCGCCTCCTCTGTGTGTGTGTCTGGGGCTGGGACTGGCCGAGGCTCCCGAAGTCCCCGCTCCCCTCCGCCCCCACCCCGCACTCCTTCCCGCCGGGCAGCCCCGGCCCGGCCGCCCCCGCCGACTGCAGCACCATGGGCCGGGTCGGGGCTATCACCGGGAACGGGCAGGGACCGGCTCCCCAGGCCGGCACCCCCGGCCGCCGCCTCAGAGGGGGGAGAACTAATGACACCCCATTTCATTTTTTTTTCCTTTTTCTTTTAATTTTTTTTTTTTTTAATTTGGAGGGCAATAAACTCCGGAGGCACCTCAGGCAGCTGTGTACCCTCGCTTCATCGCTCCCAGCCACACGGAGACCTTGGCAAAGCAGGGCAGCTCTGAACCCTCCTGTGCCAGGGGAGCATCCCTGGGCTTCCCAAGGCATCTGTCAACTTTAATCCCGAACCTGACATTGGGACCAGTTGCTGGGATGACCACTTGATGTGCTGATTCACAAATCCTCTCAATTCTGAAGGTTTTTTTCAAATACTTGGAACAAAATGCCAGGTATGCATACAAGCTAAAGGCATTAAATCATATTATCTGTTAAAACCCAACAACTGTTTGAGTTTTTCTTAAAGAGCATAAAAATATTACTGACACCATATCTAAAAGAAGTCAACTTCCAAGACAAAGCCACTTAGAAAACCCAGCAAGGAGCAGCACTCAGGATGCAGCTGCCCTGCCACCGTGGCAGGAGCCACCATTCAAATTCAATTTAGGAAAAAGATAACATCCAACAAGAGGAGGAAATTCTGAGCATCACAAACATTGGAATAACTACATATTAGTCTGACATCAGGATAACAAGGTTCAAAATAAAGAAGATGCATCAGCATGGTACGGCATACAAATTTGTGAAGTTACTGTTTAGCGGTTGTATTCCTACTATTAAATTGATACTTTTTTCTCTAGTTTTCAGCTAAACCACCAAACCAACCAATCCAAAAATTGTGTTGGGCAATGTTTCACTCTTCACAAGTGCTCAATAAACTGATCTGAACTGTGAATCTAAACTCATATCGAAACTTGGTTACTTATTCACCTGACAAGTCCCTAGTCACAGACCGGTTCTCCACACATCAAAACCTGCAGTTTCCAGTTATTTTGAGGACAGAAATCTTCCAATTCTGACAGTGTGTGCTCAAAAACTTCTTGCAAGCAAGGCTTAAATAATTTCAAGCTTAGTTTTATTACTGCAAATTAGACGATGCACCACCTGGCATCCCTCAACGATTACCTGGAGGTAAACAAAGGCACACTCCTTAGAGGTAGTTCCTTACAGGATCAGAATAGGAAATCCCAGGATCTGCCCCACTTCTCAATTGCTGGTTCCTTCCAGAATCCTGCCTAAGCCCTCCGGCAGTGCCCTACTCGCAGTTTCCCCGTTTCAGCTGCTTTCTCCTTTCATTTTCACCTCTTTCCTCCTTTCCCTTTTTCTCCCAAAGGGAAAATCTCCTCAGGCTCGCTGCTTTGCTCGTCCACACCTCGGGGCCGTCCCCTCCACTGCCTCCCCTAAGAGCCGCAGAGACATGTCCCCCTAAGCGCGGCCGGCCCGGACGGGAGAGCGGGGCCGGGCCGGTCTCCCCAGGGCCAGGCACGGCAATCCCCCGCAGGCTCCATCCCCCGTCCCTGCCTCACCTGCCGCATCAATGCCGCCGCGTAGCCTCCGCGCTCCAGCTCCCCCGTCAGCGGCTGACTCGGCTGCTCGGGCACCTGTAGTCCCAGGCACCCCCGGGTTGCGCCCAGACCCGCCAGCTCGGGAGGCGGCCGGCGCGGAGCCCAGCGGCCCTCCCAGCTTTGCTGGCGGCAGCAGCCCCGCTCCCGGCTGTGGGGCCGACCTCTTCCCCGGGCTGCTCCGAAACCCAGCCGTGGTCCCAGCGCCGCCAGGCTCGGCCGTGGCTTCCTGGAACCTCGGGCTTGGCCGGGTTCGGGGCCGCGCTGGGCTCGGGCCTTGGCGGTTCCGGTTCCTCCCCGCCCTACCCGGGCCGGGGGCGGAGCTGCGGCGCGCGGGCCCAGCTGAGCGCGCCGGCGCTCCCCGCCCCCCAAACAATGCGTCCCATTGGCCCGCGGCGAGCGGGAACGAGGCGGGGGCGGGGCTACGACCTCAGCGAGAGCCAAACAAAGCGCTGCGCTGGGCGCGTGACGAAAGCTCCGCGAGGAGGAAGAGGCGGCAGCCCGTGTCCGCCAGGGGCGGGGCGAGTGCCGATATCTGGCTGTTGATTGGCTGAAAGAAAAACCAATGGAGAGCCCTATAGCCTTGCTCTTTGGATGGGATCCAAGATTCCATTGGTCAGGGAGCGAGTGATTTGCATGTGGCGCAGTATTTACTGCTACTGGCGAGGGGTGGTGTGTTGTTGTTGTTCCTCGGTGTGGTGCAGTTCGGTGTGGTGCGTCGGTGCCCTGCGCTGCTCTCGCGGCTTCGCCAGGCGCTAAAGGCAGTGCGGGGCTTGCCCGTGGCCGCCCCCGCCCACCTGGAGCAGGCCGGCGGAGCTGGGGCTCGCTGCCTGGCGATAAACGTATTGCGGTGGCAGCGCCGCTGACTCGCGCTGCTTTCGCTGGGGCCCCCGGGGAAAGCCGTGAGGTCGCTCTCCATGAAGAAATTGGGGTATTCCTGGGTCGCGTATCAGAAGCGGCGTCCCCCATGAGGCCCATTGCTGGGCCAGGGTTTGCTGCCGGGCATCGATCCTTTCACTGCGGGGGCCCCTCCGTGCTGACTGATACGTTTATGTGGTTACTTCATGTTAACTGCTAAGAAAGATCTAAAAATCGTAAAACTGGTACTGTGTGAGATACTTTTTCCTTAATAAATTGTTTGTGGAAAGAACATTAGATCATCCTCTCTTTTGAATCTTTATCATAGCATAAAAGGATGCCTTAGTTTTCTACTTAAAAAAATCTTTGTAAGCTGTAGCTGAGAAATAGTCATAACTATTTAAACCTCATGATGGTGTTTAAATTCTGGAAGATTGGGCTCCCATAGGGAGTGATTCAAATAATTATCTATGATGGTAAGCCAAACTTGAATATGCCTTGAGCTCTGCATCATCACCTGTAAATATGCTGTAAAGTGTATTTGGGAGTAACCAATTGTACTGCTATAAATGGCATTTGTTAAAAAAATTTTTGCTTGTCTCTAGTGCAGAGCTTTGCATCGAAATCTACATCTTAATTGTTTGCAGGTTTTTTTAGAAAGTATATTTCAGTTTTGTTATAATCTAGCACAAGATCATATTTTTGCTCCTCGGTTTGGCCACAACCAAATTCAACAATACTGTTAGGAAATGATGGGTTCTGCATCTCCACTGCCATATATTTCCATGGTGCTTTGCCCTGAGATGGGAGCCAGAGAGATGTGGAGTTATGTTCGGCTCCCCAGTTGAATGTTTCCATTCTCTCTGTAAATAACTTTCCATGCTTGAATAGCCCCATTGCCTCCAGTGGACTGTTAAGGTATGAAATTGCTCATGTGTGTAAATGTTTGTGAAAGAGAGGCTGACTGAAAAGGAGCTGGACAAGAGCTGAGAGGCAGGGGGTAGGATGAGACGTCAAAGACACTTGAACTTCCATTTGTTCGGTTTTGATTACAGACCCTCCCCACTATTCTGCTTTTACAGACCTGCACAGCTACAAAATGCAAATCCTCTTCCAGTATTTGTTGCCATGGTTTTCTAGGCTAGGCAAGAACATTAACTTGGATTTGTCCCACATCTTATGTATTTTAAAGTATGAACAACAAATTGCATTTTTCCTAGGAATAGAACAAGCAATGCAGAACTATCTAGCAGAAGGACAAACTTAATACTTTAGGCTTATATTAAGATGTTTTCAATTTTGCATCTAATGTGTATAATCATTACTAATTATGACATGGAAATACTTATCCAAAGATCCCAGATGTAAAAGCTGCCAATATAGTGGATGTGGTTCTGTATTTTCCTTTCAGGTTATTTAGAAGCTACTACATTTAATTCATAACTCATTTGTTCTTAACAGGCTCTGAATTTATTTATTCTATATTGATAGATGATCTTTGAGTTGCTAAAGCAGTTATTTCCTGCGGAGGTAAGAGGATTTAAATGGAAGGACAGAATTCTATTGTTAATCCCTTATTGCTTACAGAATAGGAAGCACCTAGTTATGCAACTTAGTTTTCCTCTCCATGTGTGAGGTTAAGCTCTTAGAGGAGGGGAGGAAATGTACTGTGAGCAACTGCACTACTGCAGCCAGTCCTGGGATTTTAGGGACTTGGAGCTGTTAGGCATCTTTTATGATAGCAGGGTGTTGAAACTAGATGATCTTTAAGGTCCCTTCCAACTCAAACCATTCTGTGATTATATGATTCTGTGAGTGGAAGGGAAAGACGTTAGGATCCGAGGATTCCACGTTCTTTTGTCTATTTAGGATAGAAGCAGAGCTCCTCTGTTGAATATTGAAGGACAGGAAAATTTCATTTCTAGCTAAGCCTGCACAAGTATGGATAGTTCAGTTATTGGGCAAAATTTTGTGTAACATTGAACCAGTCAATTCTTAGAGCTGTAAAGTGGTCACTTGTGCAGAGAAAGTCAGTGGGTTATATGGATTATTTTTATTTCAGCTCAGAAAGGCATGATAGACTAGATGACTGTTTGAGGCTCCAGCTGTCTGTGTATTTCTGACTCAATTCTACCATGTAGTTGCAGTAGTTTCCACATTAGCCTGGTTGTCTGAGAAAACAAGGTATCTGCACATGGTTTGCTGAAATCCTCAACATTCAGTCTGATGATCTCAAAGCTACAGTGAGAACAATCAGCTGGGCAGAGGCAAAAGATGAATTGCTGACTCTGCTTTGAGAGTGGCACCTGAGTTAGCTAACAGGGCTATTGAACATCCAAGGATCCACCATGAAGAACTGCCATAAATGCCTGTTAGAGCTGATGCCTTATATAGGAGAAGATAAAAAGCTCCAGGAAACCAGACGTCGTCAGTTCTGCTGCTCTGGTCTATGCGGGGTTGCTGACTTGTAGCAAGAAGGTCTGAAGCCAGTGTTTTGCCTTTACCTGAAGCCTGCCCGTAATTCTGGAAGAAACACAGCGTGTTTCAATGCAGTGTGCCTCCCACTGAGTACTTTTTCCTACTTGGTAATAAAACGGAGGTTTTTTGGGGTTGTTTTTAAAATTTTTTTAAGAGGAGTCCTTGTGTATTTGGGAGAGGAAACTGGTAACACATAAATTACACGTTACACATGGCCAGTCAACCTCAGAGCACGCAGGAGCTGCTGGTCATAACTCTACCAGGTGTGGCTGCTTTTCATCTGCTTGCATAGAAGTGTTGTGACTTCAGAGGAATTACAAAAGACTGCAGACAGGACAGTGCTGTGAGGTTTTGGTCTTGAATATTTCTACCCTTTTGAAGGTGCTAGGTAAACTTGGCTGTTAGAGTTGGCTGCAGGTCCAGGGGGGGCAAGAGCTGGGAATGAAGCTGGATTGTACCAGGGGTGCTGAGGAAGTGCAGGGTGGTAGGAGGGCTTTATGGGTTGTCTTCACTTAGATATTACTAGAAAAGCTTAGTCACTAAGTTAAAAATTTACCGAACCATTTTTCACAAAACACTCTGAAAGAGCTGTTGAGCTCTGGGCCATACAATTACATATGGTTACGATATGAGTTTGTATCTCAGCGAGGTTCATCTGGGTCAGGCTCTATCACAGCGGGTGTTTGATAGCGTTTGGGGGCCGGTAGGGTTTGGGGCAGGATCTCGGTTTTCGAGGCGGCGGCACAGTCCATCACCTGCGTTACAAAAAGTTCCCCACAGGTCGATCCACCGAACCCTGAACACTACCCTGGTGCCCGCCAGTCGCCGGGACGCGCTCGGGACGCGGTCGGCACTTTCCGCCTCTCTCCGTGTGCAGCCGGACGGCTTCGGCAGCTCCCGCCGCTCCTCGGCTCCGCTCGGCAGTTTCCGCTCGGGCCTCGCCCCGTTGTCGGGGTAACGCAAAGCATCGCGGAGAGAGTGCGGCCTGCGGCGCGGGCGGGGAGAGCGGGCGGCGGGCGCTGTTCGCGCCAGCGCGCGGCGTCTCGGCTGGCTCTCAGCGGTTTTGTCTGGGCCCGGCTCGCGGCAGCGGGGTTGATCGCGGTCAGCCGGAGGTGAGGAGCGGCTGGGCTGCTACCCACGGACGGCGGGAGCTGGGGCGGGGGTGGCTGGGTCCGCCCACGGGGACAGACGTGGCGGCGGGGCCCGAGTGTTTGCCTTCTCGCAGCCGGGGAGTTCGCAGGGCCCGTTGTTCTTTGCGGGCAAGTGACGGTCACGGCCTGGAATTGGCACCCACGCGCGGTTCGGCCCACGCCAGGAGCTGCCCCACGTCAGCAGTACCAGCCCGGACTCGGCCCGGTGCAGACTCCCTACTCGATCTCCCTCTGTGCGGGTGCAGGAGTCAGTCAGGTTTTTCCTCCGTCTGTTTAACTAGTTGAGAAGACTGTACTTAGTCATTAACCATCTTTTTGTAGCACAGAGCAGTTTTGTACTCTTTTTTTTTTTTTTTCTGGGGATGGCTATTTTAAACAATTTCAGATATAAAAGCCAGGATTTCTTGTAGGTAGGGATTATAGGAAAAGCCTCTGCTTTTGCTTTGTGAGTCTTGTTAGAGAACTGTTAAGGCAACACAGACAGAGACTCCATTTCAGGATATGTCTGGCAACTGGGAAGGCTGGCAAGCCAGTGGCCAGTAGCAGCTCCACAAATACAGCAAACTCAGTTGTCATCAGCCTCCTGTAAATACAAAATATGCTGATAACTTTGTGACAGGGCAAAAAAGCAGCTTTTTAAGAATTGTCCCCGAAGACAGAATAGCTTTTTTTTTTCCTGAATGTTGATGATTGTATTTTGAAATATATGCATGTGTTCTCACTCACTGCTGTCATCTGCAGTCATTAATGTTGTGTGTAGTGTTCATCTTTCTGAATCTCATGAAGTTCAACAAGGCCACGCGCAAAGTCCTGCATCTGGGCTGGGGCAGTCTCCATTATCAGTATGGGCTGAGGGATGAACATATTGAGAGCAGCCCTGAGGAGAAGGACTTGGGGTGCTGGTGGATGAAAGATTGGAAATGACCTGGCAGTGCACTCTGGCAGTTCAGATTCTCCTGTATCCTGGGCTCATCACCACAGTGTGGGCAGCAGGGGAGGGGGGCCCTGCTCAGGTGAGACCCCACCTGCAGCGCTGCCTCCAGCTCTGGGGCTCCAGCATAGGAGGGACATGAAGCTGGTGGAGTGAGTTCAGAGGAAACCACGGAGTTGCTCCAAGGTCTGGAGCCCCTCTGCTCTGGAGACAGGCTGGGAGAGCTGGGGGTGTTGAGTCTGTAGAAGAGAAGGCTCCAGGAACAGCTCATTGTGGCCTTCCAGAATTTTGAGGAATCTATTCAGTGCCAGTAAGTCAGGATGCAGCTACAGTGCAAGCTGCAGGTTGAGCCTTGGGTGGCCAGACCAAGAGGCTGTGAACTGCCGCCCTTTGCATAAAAAAGGGCACGGGGACCTATGGCCCAGCCAGGTGAGGGACACAGGGCAGCAACCAACAACCCCCAGACTTTCCAGCTGTTAGACTGAAAGAGTATAAGAGCCCAGGGTTTCCTTTGTTCGAGGTTCCTCCTTGGAGATACCAGCTCGAGCTGTTGTTATTGCATCAAGATTAAGTTATTTTAAGGATCCAGACATCTGAGACTGATACAGGAAACTTAGGGTTGAGCTGGTAAGGAAACCTGGTCTGACTGTGTGGCTGTGGGGGTGTAGCTGCGCAGGGCCTTGGTGCCAGCTCACGTGGTGTGAGAATGACTGTCAGGGTGGCTCCTGGGTGGTTGGACAGGGAAGTTTTCTTAGCAAGAACTTAATGGGCACTTATAAGAAAGATGGACTGAGACTTCTTACCGGGGCCTGTACTGACAGGATAAAGGGATAATAGTCTAAACTGTCACATGTTAGGTTTAGTTTGGGGGTAATGAAGAAAAGTGTTATTGTAAGGGTGGTGAGACCCTCAAACAGGTTGCCCAGCGCAGCTGTGGCTGCCCCATTACTGTGGGTGTCCAAGCCCAGGCTGGGTGGGGCTTGCAGCAACATGGTCTAGTGGAAGGTAGCCCTGCCCATGGCAGGGGATGGAACAAGATGCGCTTTAAAGGTCCCTTCCAACCCAAACCATCCTGTGATTCCATTAGTTCATACCATTTTTATGAATTGCCTGTGGGTTGTTTCAAAAGTGTCTGTCAAGTGTATCTAATCTGATTATTGTGATCAGGTGACGGGGCTTGGTCATGTATTCCAAGCCACAAAGTGGTTAACTTCGTCAGAATTTTTTTTTTTTAAACCTTGAAAAAGTAGAACATGCAGTGCCAGAATAGTTTGCAGAGGCAGTGCTACTTGGTTTTCTTTTTTTTGCTTTGAAGACTTTTCTTGTAGAGGCATCTGTCAAAACTACAGTGTAAATACATGAGCTAGAAGCAACAGTAAACATGTGAATAATGAACTCCCAAGATCACAGCAAGCAAATGAATGTTAATTATTTTTACACTACGGAGTAATCCACTTATGTAAGCCATTTATTTATTTGCGTATAGCGGTCTGATGCACAATTCTGTGTAGTTATTGTGATGGTGAAGAGTATTTTATATCAGGAACTGACAATATCACTGAATCTTGTTTCAGTAAGTGCCAGTCTGCCTTTTTAAATATACACAATGTTGATTGAAAAATAGTTCTTGCTGTCTGTTAATTCCAAAAGTTATATTTGTGAGCTGATCAAGAGATGCAGTTTGAAAATTTGACAGACTTATTTCTGTCACTGAAGGGGACTGAAATACCTGAATAATAATAAGTAATATTTAGGACTACAGATGCAAGCAACACTTAAAAGCAGAAAATGATGGCTAGAGAAGACTTTATAGCTGTATGACGTGTGTGATAAACTGTCATTTCATATCAAGTGTGGTTTTGTTTTCATTTAAGCATCTCATATTTTCATTTTAATCTGAAGTGAAATCCTTTATTATTTCAAATTTTGAGCCCATATAAAGCTTATATTCAGATACGGACTACATTCTTCCCCTGTTAGAGGAAAATGAAACAGATAAAAATAAGAACTAAAGTAGTACTACTGGTACAGAACTCTGGAGCAGAACTGAAGATGTAAGAAAACTTTTTACATACATGAAATAAAGATCAAAAACACTCCAAATTTTATTTGAATGGTTTGTTGGGGGTCTTTTTGTGTGGCGATACAACCAGACCCACTAGATGCCAGTTTGGGAACGCTGAGGATTTTGAAGGATTGTGAAGATAGAGGTGAATGGATCTTGTTGGAAGATGAAATGGCTTGTCCTTAGGCTGATTGCTCTTGTGTCTGCTCTCATGTCCAGTAGTCATGTTGTTCCTTGTATATGTCAGAAGCAAGATACAGAACTGCCAACTTATTGAACAGGGTTGCTCACATTTCTAACCTGTCTTAGTGCCCAGCAAATTAGTTATTTTAGGCTCTGACAGAAGATTTGAAGAAAAGAGACCTTAAGAGTCTGTTCACGCCCATTTTACATCCTGGGGGCTTAGGCCAGTCTCACTGCGCTGCATGTGTGTGCCTGCAGGTTCTGAACTCATGGTTTAGCTGTGCTGATGAAAAAGTCTCTTCCCCTTAAATGTCACAGGAGTCTTTTAAACCTTTCTTGCTTGGGGGGGCGGAGGGGCTGTGTGTGTTTGTTTGTGGGGGGAGGTTCTTTTGTTTTTCACCAGGTCTTGGCAGGGTTCTACACCTGGGGAGGAATAAGCCCCAGTCCAGGATGGGGGCTGCTCTGCTGGGCAGCAGCTCTGTGTAGAAGGACCTGGGGGTCACCAGCTGTCCCTCACCAGCCGTGTGCCCTGGGGCCAAGGTGGGGGATCCTGAGATGTGTGAGGAAGGGCATTGCCAGCAGGTCAGGGAGGGGATCCTGCCCCTCTGTTCAGCCCTGGTGAGGCACATCTGGAATGCTGTGTCCTGTTCTGGGCTGGGGGAGCTGGGGCTGTTCAGCTTCAAGAAGAGATAGCTGAGAGGGGCCTTCATCCCTGTCTGTCAGTGTCTGCAGGGATGGGTCAGAGAATGGACCAGGCTCTGCAATGGGACAAGAGGCAACAGGCAGAAACTGGAACACAGGAAGTTTCATCTAAATATGAGGAAGAACTGCTTTACTATGCAGGTGACTGAGCACTGAACGGGCTGTCCAGAGAGGGTGTGGAGTCTCCCTCACTGGGGATATTCCAGAACCATCTGGATGCAATCTTATGCCCTGTGCTCTGGAAGACACTGCTTGAGCAGGGAGGTTGGACCAGTTGATCCACTGAACTGTTCTATGACTATGATTATTTGCTAGTAACTCAAGGTGTTCTGCTCCAGCTGTTTTTCTTTTGAAACTGAGCCAATAATATCCCATGACACAAATCCCAAAGACCATCAGTCTGTATAAATTATTACAGGTTATTAGTGACTTTCTCCATTTTTGACTCACAACTCTGAAAGAGTTTTGTTCTCATGTTCTTTTCTGTAGAGCATCAGCACTTACTATTTTCATTCAAATGTTGGTAACAGTTCCAATGTAAATAACACATAGTTTGAGTTGAACTAATCCTGTGTGATTTGAACAGTACAAGCTCCAAAGTCGTGACAACTCTTAAAACCTACTTTGAAAGCACAGATGTGAGACTTTACAACATAAAATAGTCTGTTCATTAATTAACATCTTTGGATATGAAGTACTGGAAGTAGCTTTCTAGTAAATTCTGAGTTATTTTAGAGACCTTTGAAGTAGGCCAGCACTGGTGACAGACTGGTACTGGCCTATGCGCACTGTGACTCTACAGAGAATGAGGCTTGGTGTTTCTCCGTTTTTTTTTTAAATACCACTGTGACCTGTCTCATGTCTGTGTAGCAACAAGATGTTGCTGTAGTTCTATTTTCCCCCATTTTAAAAGTATACCTGTTATTATATATAGTACATAAATATTTTATATATATATATAATGTATATATATTACGTACGTAAGCATACCTGTTAGAGATGTTTGTTTTCCTTATACAGGTGTGCAGTCTGTGACAGCTCCTGTTGTTATGGCTGTGTATGTGGATCATCGAACAGATGCTCCTGATTCCATTGCCTCCCCTTCCCATATAGCATGGCACCCACTTCATCCATTCCTGGCAGTTGCTTCCATCAGCACGGCAGCTGGGGGCTGTGTGGATATCTACCTGGAACAGGTGAAAAATCAGCAACTTTGGTTTTGGTCTTCATATAGAATCACAGAATCACAGGATGGTTTGGGCTGGAAGGGACCTTAATGCTTATCTTATTCCAACCCCTTGCCATGGGCAGGCACACCTTCCACTAGACCAGGTTTCTCCAAGCCCTGTGCAACCTGGCCTTGGACACTTCCAGAGACGGAGCAGCCACAGCTTCTTTCAGCAATGTTTATCATTGTGCTAGTGGAAAACTTGGTGTTTTATCTCTATTTTTGCAGCTTTACTTATGCTCCTTAAATCCCTGTCTCTGGATTTTAATTACTATCTATGTCCTGTGCTATCTAGGACATGATAGATTCATCAGCTACTCATTGCATATGTTTTTAAAAAGATCTGAAAAAATTAAATTGATCTTTCCTTTGAAATTTAATCTTTACAGCCTGTAAGTCTTGTTTGTGATAGTTACTGATTTGCTTTTTACTTCTCATACTATGAGAATTTCCAGCTTACAAGTAAATGAACACATGCTGCTGCTTCTTTTTAGCTCTTAAATGAATAGAATATACTAAGAAACAGAAACGAAAAAAAGCATTCCACCACCTTGAGACTGAACTGATTTGCTAGACTCAGCTTGTTCCATTTGAGTAGGTTGTTTCCTAGTACAGTTTCTGCCTGTAGACAGATATTTGTTTTGCATACTCTAAACTTTACGTGAGAGGCTTGTGTAGGACTTTGGTTTGCATAATTTTTAGGGAAGTAGCACTACCAGCTATCTAGCAGCAGGCTTACTGGAAACGTGTAAGTCTGTTAATAGGAGTAGCCTATAAAATGTGTACTTTTCAAAGTGTATTCTGAAAAATTGTCATCCAAGTTTTACAAATGGAAAAATAAATACATAAATACATAGAGAGGTTAAATGATTTGTGTGAAATACTCTTGCAAACCGTGCCCAAAGGAGGATCTGTCTTAAAGAGCTATTGAAGCATTATTTTGTGTCCTCAGTGATGTGCTTTATTCTTTGTCAATAGCTGGCTTTTTTTTTTTTACCCTCAAATGTGCTTGAAGCCTTCTTATATCCTTCATACAGGAGAGAAAGCTTGATATTGACTGGGTTGTGAATTTGAAGGTTTAACTGCTGAATTTCTATCGGACTGAGCTCACACTGATTTCTGTTTACAGGGAGAACATGTGTCTGATTCCCATGTTGAGAGAAGCTTTCAGGTCTCAGTGCTTGCCTGGCACCCTTCCAGACCCATTCTGGCAGCAGGATGGGAGACAGGAGAAGTTCTGATACTGAACAAACAAGACAAGGAGCAGCACACTGTACCCCCAAATCACAGTGCCAAAATCACAGTCCTGAGCTGGAGTACAAGTGGTACCTGCCTTGTGTCTGGGGATGGGGTGAGTAGCTGAAATCCCACGTATGTTTGATGTTGGACACAGCGTTGGAAGTTCTAAAATGCAAAGGGATCATGGAATGGAGATCCATGGGGAAGGGAGAGTTGTGTGGGAGAGAAATTTCCTTTCTTTAGGTACAAATTAAAACTGTTAGGGAATAAAATAAAATCTTAGTGTTTTAACTTTTTCTATAATATTCATTGCTGTTCTACCAATTTCTCTTTAAATAAAAGTTTAGATTTCTTTTTAAATAAATTATTTTAAATAAAAGTCTGATCTCAGTGAGCGCTGAGCACAGATGAGGGTTTAAGGCTATTTCATGGATGGGGTAATTGAGGCATAGACAATTTGAATTTTTTTGCTCCTGTCCATGCACAGTTTTTATGGTAGACTCAGGAATAAAGCCCAGATGTTGAGAAACAAATTCCAGCTACAACATATTCATCTACAGTGAGTGAAGAGCAGTGCTCACTTAAGTACAGAAAACCCCTGCAAATCTCTTTTTCTGGTTTTATTAATGCTCTAAAATTGAGTCAAACTGATTGTGTTGGGAAATGTGACATTCTGTTTCTTGATGAGCTTGTTGCCCTTTTATATAATGAAGTGAGAAAGTAGCTATTGAAAATTCAGGATTAAGTATTCATAGAAGATTCTGATTTTGCCAGTCCTTGATTCAGCAAATGAAAGAACGGGTGTTTTTTTTCTGTATTTTCCCTGACACAAAGTTGAGCTTGCCAAAGAATTTCAGTTCTGCTCTTACCTGTGTCAGATTTCTTAGCTATATAAATCAGAGGAAAATATGATTTTAATTCATTGTTTGTAAAGTTTTGCTGCTGCATTTGACAGAAATGCAGAAATTCAAAATTGAGTAAAAAATTGTGAGAAACGATGCTCACTCGATTGGAATGTAAAGGTTTATTAAACAGACAATAGGGGACAAACACAAAAATCCAACAAAGCAGAGGGTTACAGCGCTGGGTGCTTAGCGCTGCAGACAGGGTACAGCTACAGGCACACCCCTGACGCCAGACACAGCCCTTATATAGCCTTGGTAATTAACACGACTCCTCCCTCACCCCGCCTTCTTAGAGTATGCGCGGTCCTCCAGGGCAGTTGTTCCTTTTTGGTACTTTTAAAAGGCCTCGGTTCCCTCATTGGTCAGGTGTCTTCCAATAGCAGCAAGCCCTCCGCCCTCATGTTAAAAATAACTCAACGCCCAGTGAAACTCAACACCCAGTTCCCTCCCCTCTCAACGACAAAAACACCCCAGCATTACATCACACGTAACATATTCAATGAAAGCCAACATCATAATTGTACTTTTCACAAATATGAATTTACAGTCTTCATTAGAAAAGAGAAAGTTCTGCCCAGCCAAAAGATGGCCACAGTGTAGCTGAGGCCTTATTCATACAGAGACTATGCATTAATGTAGTCAGAGCTTACATTTATGAACAAACTTATTTTCGAATTGATTTCAAACCAGTGTAATTGTGCCATGGTCTGAGGTGCAGCATAGGTATGCTTCATTTCCTACATCTTTTTCAATAGCTTATTGTAGTGGGTGGGTGCCAGGTGTCCGCTAGGGTGCTCTATCACTCCCCTTCCCAGTGGGGTAGGGGAGATTATAAGATGGAAAACAACTTGTAGGTTGAGATAAAAGCAGTTTACTAAGAGCAAAGAAAAAGGAAACAAAACAAGAGTTTGGGTGTGCACAAGCAGAGAAGCTGATCTCTACTTCCC
>WBMZ01010716.1:0-27558 GCA_013400975.1 Atrichornis clamosus | reverse complement strand
GTCCCTGCCCGTTCCTCTTGTCCCGTTGCTGAGCCCCACGGAGCAGAGCCTGGGCCATGCTCTGCCTCTCCCTGCAGACACCGACAGGCAGGGATGAGGTCCCCTCTCAGCCGTCTCCTCTCGAGGCTGAACAGCCCCAGCTCCCTCAGCCTTTCCTTGTCAGAGAGATGCTCCAGTCCCTTCAGCAGCACCTCCGCAGCCCCTGCTGGACCCGCTCCAGGAGCTTCATGTCCCTCTTGTCCTGAGGAGCCCACACCTGGACACAGCACTCCAGATGTGCCTCACAGGGCTGAGCAGAGGGGCAGGATCACTCCCTGACCTGCTGGGAATGCTCCTCCCAGTTCACTCCAGTATCCCACTGGCCTCCTTGGCCCCCCAGGACACTCTGCTGGCTCAGAGACAGTTCACTGACCGTGGAACCCCCAGGTCCTTCCCCGCAGAGCTGCTCCAACAGGTCACCCCCAGCCTGTGCTGCTGCTTGGCGTTATTCCTCCCCAGGTGCAGGACCCTCCACTTGCCCTTGTTGAGCCTCATTAGGTTTCTCGCTGCCCAACTCTCCAGTCTCTCAAAGTCCCACTGAATGGCAGCCTAACCTTCAGGTGGATCAGCCACTTTCCCCACTTCCATGTCACCAAACCTGCTGAGGGTACATTCCATCTCTCTCTCCAGGTTGTTGATAAACAAGTTGATTAAGACTGGACCCAGTGTTGATCCCTGGGGAACACCACTGACTACAGACCTCCAACTGGATCACACCCCTCTGAACTCCACCATTCAGGCAGCCCTTGATCCACCTCAGCACCCATTCATCCAACCCACATTCCCTAAGCTGACTGCTGTGGGTTTAAGTCTAGCTGGAAATTAAGCATCACAGAGTGGCTCGCTCAACCCTCCCTTCTCTCCCCATCCCACCCAGGTGGAATGGGAAGGAGAATCAAAGTAAAGCTTGTATGATGAGATAAGAACAGTTTACTAATTGCAAATAAAGTAAAATATAGTAGTACGGGTAAATTACAGTTATAATGACAATATAAAGGGAAAAGCAAGTGAACAGTGCAGTTGCTCACCACCCGTTGACTGATACCACATGACCCTTCCTGAACCTACATTGGTCCCTTCTCAGTAACTCACCCCAGTTTATACACTGGGCATGACATTCCATGGTGTGGAATATCCCTTCGGCCAGTTCAGGACACTGTCCCAGCCCTGCTCCCTCTCAGTTTTCTGAGAAAAAAGTCCTTGACTTAGGATAAACACAACTTAGCAAAAAACCAAAACAGAATCACAGAACATGCTGAGTTGGAAGGGATTCACAAGAATCATCAAGCGCAAGTCCTGGCCCTGCACAGGGCACCCCAAGAGTCACACCATGTGCCCAAGAGGGTTCTCCAAATGCTTCTTGAATTCAGACAGTGTTGGTGCTGTGACCACTGCCCTGGGGAGCCTGTTCAGTGCCTGACCACCCTCTGGAGGAAGAACTTTTTCCTAATATCAAACTTAAACCTCCCTTGACACAACTTCAGGCCATTCCCTTGGGTCCTGTCACTGTCACCAGAGCAGATCAGTGCCTGCCCCTTCTTCTCCCTCAGAAGGAAGTTGTAACTGCGATGAGTTTCCCCTCAGTCTCCTCTTCTCCAGCTGAACACACCAAGTACCCTCAGCCGCTCCTCTTCCCCTCAAGGCCCTTCCCCATCTTAGTTGCCCTCCTTTGGACGCTAACACCTTAATATCTTTCTTATACTGCGGTACCCAAACTTGCACTCAATATTCCAGGTCGAGGCCGCCGCAGTGCAGAGCAGAGCGGGACAATCCCCTCCCTGGCCCGACGGGCGATGCTGCTCCCCATGTCCCCCAGGACACGGCTGGCCCTCCTGGCTGCCACCATTCCCATTCCGAACCCAACTCACAGCACTGTAACAGCTTCTGAGACGACATTAACTCTCCCCCAGGACCTTACCTACGAGCATCCTGCCCCAGCAGGTCCCGCCGGGTCCCTGTTTCCCGGAAGCGCTCGGTCTCCATGGGGACGGCGGGCGGGCGCGCCGGAAGCGGCGGCGCTCGGTGCGAGAGGGCGGCCCGTCCGCTCCCTCCGCCCGCGGGGCTCCGCCGGACCATGGAGCCGGGACGGGCCGCATGGATCCTGCTCTTCCTGCTGCTGCCGGCGCTGGGAGCGGCCGCGCCGGGTGATTTCGACCCGTACCGCGTGCTGGGGGTCGGCCGGAGTTCCACTCAGGCCGACATCAAGAAGGCCTACAAGCGACTCGCCCGGGAATGGTACGTGCTGCCCTTCCATCCACTGCGCCCGTCCCCGGGAGCTGATCCCGCCGTCGGTTCAGTGACAGCGCCAGGCCCCGCGATCGTGGTGGCATGAGCCGCTTCGCCTGGCTGTGCGCCCCGGCTTCCTCGCAGGCCAGGAGTCAGCCTGAGACCTCGCAGATGCCCCATGCTAGCGATTCGTGTTGTAAAACCCTCTGGAGTCTGGCTGCGGGGGCGGAAGTTCTCCCAGAGTCTGGTTACGAGGGATAAAAGTTCTCCCAGAATCAGGCTACAGGGGGAAAAGTTCTCCTGGAGTCTGGCTGTGGGTGGACGTGTTCTTTCAGAGTCAGGTAATGGGAGGAAACGTTCTCTTGGAGTCTGGCTATGGGGGGGAAAATTCTCACAGAGTCTGGTTACAGTGAGAAAAAGTTCTCTCAGAATCTGGGTACGAGGGGAAAAAGTTCTCCCAGAATCTGGGTACGCGGGGAAAAAGTTCTCCCAGAATCTGGGTACGCGGGGAAAAAGTTCTCCCAGAATCTGGGTACGCGGGGAAAAAGTTCTCCCAGGGTGTCTTCAGGAGGAGCAGTTCTCTTGAACTCTGTTTACAAGGGGAAAAAGTTCTCCCAGAGTCAGATGATGGGGGGGAAAGTTCTCTTGGAGTCTGGCTATGGGGAGAAGAACTTCTCCCTAGGAACTTTTAATGCAGCAGTTTTGAAGTGTCAGGTTGATACATCAATGTCCAAGCGCAGTTCAGTCCTTGTGCTGTGGAAGGGAAATGTGTTGGATGCACAAATGCGGGTGGTGTGTGGTGAGGGGCAGGCTCAAGGCATATAAAGCCTCACCCAGAACTTTTAGAGACCATATTTTTCTGTGTGAGACATCCCTGAGGGCCATGGCAGCAGGTGATTTAAGGAAGAGCATGGTAGGTATGTAGGGCAGCAAGCAAGGGAGGCATTGCTAAGAAAGAGACGCACTCCTCATCCTGGGCTTGGGCTGCTGGGGATGGAGCAGACAGAGGGACAGGTCCACAGGTACACGGCACACATCCCAGTGCTGTGCTTTGGGATGGGACCTGGGCAGGGTCAGCACGTGCTGGGTATAAATCTGATTTCAGCCTTGGGGATGTCACTGCACACCCTCACTGTCTGTGTCCTGCTTGCCTCCAAACAGAGGCCAACAGCTTCCCATGCCCCACACTGATCCCTTTTCCTCTGGTTCTGACTGACAGGCACCCTGACAAAAACAAGGACCCAGGAGCAGAGGACAAATTCATCCAGATTAGTAAGGCCTATGAGGTAACACATGTTTCCTGTATACTCCTGCTGCCATTAAGTGACCTTATTTTTCCATACATGGCTTTGTGCTTTTCCTGTGTATTTCTACACAGGAAAGGTACTTGACTCCATGGAGGTGAACACTACCCACCCAAAAAGTTTGCTCAGCTTTGTTGACAGAGCCACTGGAGTCACCACTGTGGCCTCTGCTGCAAATGTTTTGCTCCAGGTCTGCCCTGTTCTGGCTTAAAAGCCTCAAAAGAGGAAGGCTGGACAGCATCTTGACTGTGTCACACATACATAAAAGCATTTTGGGGTGATGTAAACAACGTAAATCATCACAGGGCTTTGGTCACCTCAAATTATTCTTAGCAGTAGTTATTTGCACATTGTTCTGGAAATTGGCTGCCCCAGTTTTTGGCAGCCAAGCCCATGGAAATCAAAGTAAATCCTTATTTCCCTGCAAAAAAAAAGCAGTTTCTCTGTGGGGCTTCTGGCTGCTCAATGAAACTTTCGACACTTTCTGAACCCTCCAGGTTCACAGAGACACCTGCAAAAGCTACTTCAGAAAAGAGCATTCCTGCTCGGAACACAGGACATTCAGGCCCAAGGAGCTGTTGGTGACAGAAGTCGGTACAGCAGTCTGGATTTAGGGGCTCCTTTTCTTTGGGCTTTGAGGGTTTTTTACCCTTATTTACCACAGTGAGCTTGGAGGGATGTCATGGTTCCATTTTCCAAAATATTTATCCCTCTGAAGTGCAGCAAAGGTTGCACATTCCTTGTGTTACTTACTAAGGGATGATGGTCAGGGCAGTTCCCCCTCATGGTTTCAGGCAATAATTTTTCTATCATTTGCTTCCCAGATTCTCTCCAACGAGGAAAAGAGGGCAAACTTTGATCGCTATGGAGATGCTGGGGAAAGCCAGGGCTTCTCTCAGCACCAGCATCGCCAGTTCCACCGCTTCCACGATGGCTTCTATTTCGATGAGTCCTTCTTCCATTTCCCTTTCAATTCAGAGAGGCGTGAGACCTCCGACGAGAAGTATTTGCTCCACTTCTCCCACTACATCAATGAAATCGTGCCGGATAGTTTCAAGAAACCTTACCTCATAAAAATCACCTCGGACTGGTGCTTCAGCTGCATCCACATTGAGCCCGTGTGGAAGGAAGTTGCTCAGGAATTGGAGGTGCTGGGTAAGGGTGAGGTTGTTGAGGTTGGGTGTGTGTCCCTCTTCCAGTGAGGCTGTGGTGATTGTCTTGATCTTTGTGCGACCCAGTTTAACTTGTCAATATCCTCAGGGATTTATCCTAATGCTTTCCAAAACATTCCTAACTCCAAAGCAGGGTGCTGGGCAAAGGAGCAGGTTGTCAATTTTCCACTGGGCATTTAGGGTGCTTGGGATCTTTTGGTGAACCTGCTGCTTTCCTTTTCCAGGAGCAGGAATCGGCGTTGTTCACGCAGGGTATGAACGGCGCCTTGCCCATCACCTGGGTGCTCATAGCACTCCAACCCTGCTGGGACTTATTAACGGGAAAATAACCTTCTTCCACAACGCTGTCAATCAGGAAAACCTGCGACAATTCGTGGAGAACCTTCTGCCAGGGAATCTTGTTGAAAAGGTAGGTTCTAGCAGGAGTGTCACATGCTGCTTCTCCTCTCTGCCTGGAAATCCCTCTCTCCTTGGCTGATTTGGTGGCTAATCTGTTTAATTCAGGCCCCAAGCTGGCCTGCGTCACGAAGCTCCAAACTCTGGAGCTGTCAGAAGCATCCTGCTGGCAGCTCCGTAACATTTCTCCTTGCAAAAGGGCCAATCCTGCTATTACCTGGCCACACCAGTGACATTTAGGGTCAGCTGTCCCTCATGCCACAGCTGCCATGGCCATACCTAAGTTATCCCTACGATAGGAACCTGCTGGATTTCACTTCCCTTCTCCTTTCTCAGTTTTTCATTCAGGAAATTAGGGACCACTTGCTACTTCATAGGTTACACCTGCTAAAACTCACCAACACAGAGTCCCATTGTTTTTGTCTAGTTTTCCTTCAGACTTTTGAAAGTGAAGCTGGCAGCATGAACCCTTTCCAAGTTATAAGTGAAACCTCCTAACTAATAAAATATTCCTGCATTTCAGCCTTCCAGTGATTTTTGGCGGAGTCCTAAAGCATTCACCACCCCTTTCAGTGCGATGTGGCTGGGTCAGACCCCACAGTGCTCTCCCCTGCCTCACCTCACCTCATTTTCCCTTGGGATCTCCAGGAATGGCCACCTTCCCCAACAGACTCTTGACTTTTCCTCTGGGTATTGGAGTTCTCACTGCAAATATAGGGTCCATTTCCCCTTCCACAGTAAATACAGTAATTTATGTCCTTCCTCTAGGTCTGAGAGGTACCACACCGGAAAAAGAGCAGGTTTGATGGAGCTCTCAGGTGCCTGTTAACCCTTGGCTTCCCATTTTACATATATATATGAAAACAAATATAACAAACAGTTAGGAGAATAACAGTGCCATGGCATTGACTCGGAATGGCATCCACAGAGACTGCAATAACTAAGAGGGTTGAGGGGGGACAAGAGTGATCATTTTAATTCATTCATTACTCAGGAGCACCTGTTGGAAAGACCAACCCACAGTCTGCTTTCTGCAGCACCTGGACAGCTTGGTTCTTATTCAAACACCTCATTGTAGAGCCTTGCCAGTGTCTGATAGCTCAGAGGATAAACTAACATTCCAGTTCTGTTTAAAGATTACAGATAAAAACTACATCCGCTTTCTCTCTGACTGGAAAAAAGACAACAAGCCCCACGTCCTGCTGTTCGATCACATGCCAGTTGTGCCATTGTTATACAAGGTAATGTGATTTTGGACAATGTGTTGTTGACTTGCTCATAAATCCAGATGTTACAAAGAAAAATGCACCACTGCTGTGAGCAGAGGTGGACTGATGCCTCCAGACACCACTGACCAGTTTTAGGAGAGTACGTCAGTCGGAAATGGCACAGCCAGGTGACCAGCTTTGTTAGGAGGCTGTGTCTCTGTCCTGACACAGATACCCTTCGTGGATGTGAAGGTGCAGGTGGGTTTCAGAGGTAGCAGTAACACAGGTGCATAACTTTCGTTGGGAATGAGAGATGTTTGTGGCATGCCTAATTTGAGTTACTGGAAATCCCGTTTCCTAAGAAACCCCTGCTATCCTGCAACCTGTCAGGCTGTAAATAAAGCTGTGGATCCGTGGAGGCTCCCGGCACAATGACTAAGAGGATGCAATGTGTGGTTGTTCGGTAAGGGAGTGGAAGGGCTGGTACCTCTCGCAGCACACCCGATGGCACTGAAACAGCAGAATGTGTTCTCAGAGCAAAGTCACCCTGGGGGAGAAAATGCTCACTCTCTAACATAAACACCTGCTGGTGATTTCTTCCCACCCAGCTGACAGCCTTTGCGTACCGAGATTACCTGTCCTTTGGGTACGTGTACGTCGGACTCCGAGGCACCGAAGAGTTGTCCAGTCAGTACAACATCAATGTCTACTCTCCCACCATGATGATCTTCAAGGAGTACATCGACCGGCCTGCTGACGTTGTGCAGGTATTGCTCAGAGCCCTCTCCAAGAGCTTACAGGAAATGAGCATGGAGCTTTTCTGACCAACCTGGCAGTGAGAGATTGGTCACTGGTGCAGTTTGGATCAAAGAGTATTTGTTCTCAGCTTAAACTCAGGCTTTGGAAGAGGAGAGCGAGTGTTAGGACGGAGGAAGCTTCCAGGGCTCTGACCTGTTGGGGAGGGTAGACACAGGTAGCTTTGCAGTCTTGGGGCCTCAAAACATCTTGGGTGATTGCAGCAAGGGCCATGAGGGCTGGCAGCCTTCCCCAGGAACATCCAACAACTTTCCGTCTCTCTTCCTGCTCAGTTTTGACTTCTCCTTTCTTTGTCCTTGCCAGGCACGAGAAATGAAGAAGCAGCTCATTGATGACTTCCTTTCCCAGAATAAGTTCCTCATGATGGCCAGACTCACCAACCAGAGGCTGTTCCAGGAGCTGTGTCCTGTGAAGAAGTCTCACCGTCAGCGGAAGTAAGTGACATGTCCTCCAGTTTTGTTCCCCAAGGCTCTGGAGCTGCTCCTAAAGTCACCTTTGGTTTGATTCTGAGGGAATATGAGCATTGACTGCATTGGATCATGCTCAAGTGTCCCCAGTGTCAGAGGTTTCTGGCTCATTGGGATAATTCTGGCAAGAGGAAAAAAGTTGGTCATTCCCTCTCACATCCAGGCTGGCTCTTAATCCCTCACCTTATTATGTCACCCAGGCACTGTGTGGTCTTGCTTACCGGGGAAGGAGAGAAGTTTGCCAAGGCTTATGAGGCCTTTTTGACGTTTGCTGTGGCCAACACAAAAGATACGCTGAAGTTTGTGCACATCTATAATGATCGGCAGCCAGAATTTGCCGATGCCTTGCTGATGGATGAGGAGAAGTATCGTGGAAGATCAGCTGTGAGGGTTTACTTTTATTTTCTTAATCCCTTCTTCTTTTAGTCTATCATTTAATTCATGCTGTACCTTGATCTGATGCCTAATTCTGAGCAGTGGTTTGAAATGAAACATCTGTCTAGAAAAAAAAAAGCTCTTCCTCTCTGACATCTGCCATGTTCTGGGCTCCTCCAGGTGGTCATTCTGGAGAGACGGAATAATGCAGGAAAGATTGCCTACAAAGCCTTGGAGGAGGCCTGGCAAGGCAGCAAAGAGGACAGCTTCATCCTCCTGGATCTCCTGGACCAGCTGAGGACAGACCCTGGCCTTCTCTCGTCAGAGACTGTCGTGGCAGACCTGAATGACGAGCTCGCTCCCGTAAGTGCACAGCCTGTCCAGCTGCCTGACATCCACGTTACCTTTGTGGGCAGTCCCATTATGGTTATTCATAGGCATTATTTATATTTTAAAATATCAAGGCAAGACTCTTAAAAGATTTCTTGCTTATGGAAGGAATGGAAGGAAGTTCGTGGCGTGCTCTAAACCTGTTGGGGCTCTGTATAGCAGTTTTGTCATTTTGGTGTTTGATTTTCATTTTTTCAAACAGATGTTCCTTATCCGATGGTTCTACTCCACGCTGGATTACATCTCAGACTGCTGGGACAGTTTGTTTCATAGTAACTGGTATGATTTGGGCATCCATTGTTGGTTTTCACTGTTTCTTTCTCACCTTATTTTAAAACAGACCCATTTTTAGCCTTCTTTTGGGTGGGAACAGGACAGCACTCAAAAACTTCATGGTCTTTAAGACCCCAAGAAACAAGCTGAGTTTCTGGGGAAGGCACATGGTGTTATTTGAGTTAGACAGGAACTGAAATTCAGGCGGAAAATGTGAACTCACAGACCAGACTGCTGTTTGCACATCTTCCCCTCAGGCGAGAAATGATGCCACTGCTGTCCTTGCTCTTCTCAGCGCTCTTCATACTCTTTGGCACCGTTATTGTTCAGGCTTTCAGGTGAGTGCACACCAAGATGCCCTCAGGGATTGCTCCTCAGTCCAACTCAAGGCCTTACACACAAAATCACCTTCCTCTGCAGTGATTCGAGCGACACAAGAGACTCTCCACCCTCAGGGAAAGAAGAAAGTGCTGCAAAGATGGAAAAGAACGACGTGAGCTTCAGCAAAGAGAGTAACAGGTTCCCTCTCTAACTTCTCCAGAAATGTTTCCTGCAGAAGCATTGCTTGGGGAGCACCTGTACAGGAGAGCAGAGAAGTGCTGGAGTTGCACATATTGCAGTTGTTGTGCGGGGCAACACGGGCACAGTGAGGCGGAGAGAAGCAGTGCACAGCCAGGACCCAGTCAGCAAGGACAGGGGGACACTGTTGGACAATTTGGTTATTAAACAATTCCTACCAAGTTTGCCCCATCCTCAAGGCATAGGTAAAGGTCTGACCCACTCATTGAGGAAGATCCAAACTGGGCCATTGCACTAATTAAAGTGGTTTTGGCTACAGGGCACAGGGTTGGCTCAGCATAACAGGATGGGGAATGCTGTCATGGTTTTTTTGTCCTCATTTGTTCCCAGTCCCTCGCTCCCCTTTCACTCAGTCACTGCTTTTTTTTGCAGTAGGATTCCCAAAAAAGGCTTCGTTGAGGTGACTGAGCTAACGGACATCAACTACACCAGTAACCTGGTGCGCTTGAGACCGGGGCACATGAATGTCGTCTTGATCCTGTCCAACTCCACCAAAACGCCCCTGCTCCAGAAGTTCGCCCTGGAAGTCTACACGTTCACAGGGTAGGCTGGGCCCTCTCCCGGGTTTCTTTTGCTGTGTTAACCACTTGTGTGATGCTGCTCTGATGATATGTGAGGAGTGGGGTTGGTTCCATTACCAGGAGCAAACGCTTCTGGCAAGTGAAGTGGCCTCTGCCCTCATTGGTGACAACGAGCCACCAAATACTGAGCGGCCATTCCCAGCCAGACCTGGTGGTGGCCAGAGGGGTCAGGTATTGCTGCCACTTTGGCCATACCCATGTTTCAAAAAATAGAGAGCACAACAGTGCTGGGCTGTAAAAGGAGTTGTGGCAAACATAGCACTGCCCTGCCCTTGTTGGCAAATCCTTATCTATCTGGTAGGAATAATCCAGTCTGACTCAGGGCACATGCTAATCCCACTACCTTCTCTGCTCTTCCTCCAGGAGCAGCTCTCTTCATTTCTCTTTCCTCAGCCTGGATAAGCACCGAGAGTGGCTGGAGTACCTGTTGGAATTTGCACAGGATGCAGCCCCTATCCCCAACCAGTACGACAAGCATTTCCTCGAGCGTGACTACACGGGCTATGTCCTGGCTCTGAATGGCCACAAGAAATACTTCTGCCTCTTTAAGCCTCACAGACTGGGGGACGAGGGGGGAACCCTGGGATCATGCGAGGATTACAGTGCTTTACAACATGCGGAAACTAGAGGGAAGTCCTCCTGCAGCCCAGGATCTAGATCCATTAAAAACAAATTACATAAATTGTCCTTTTGGATGGAACGCCTTCTAGAGGGTTCCTTACAAAGGTTCTATATTCCCTCGTGGCCTGCACTAGACTGAGGGATTTTAGAGAGATTCTAAGGGACAAACTTTTTATGAAGATGACAAGGGACAGCTCTTTCCAGGAATACACAAACAAGTGTGATGAATGGACCTTAGGTTTTAGATGAGCTCTCCTGAGGCCAGTGACTAGAACACACCTCCCCGAGTCCGGAGCCCGGGAGTGCAGCCAAGCGTACCTACATGCCCTCCACTGACCTGCCGTGCATTTGGACACCATACTACCGAAGAGCCAAGAAGCCTGTTTTGCCCTTCTTGTCCTGCCACATCTTCCCGAGTCGCTCCTGTTCCATCTCTTGTTTTACTTCGGTTGAAGAAAAACCCGTGACATCCCTCAGTCCAGACCAGCCACAGCTGGTGACACAGGTTGGGTTGCAGTTCTCCCTCCCCATCCCCCGTGTGCTTAGCCCGTGGTGCATGGTGTAACTCTGGCCAGACCCTCCAGGCCCTGCCCTTCCGAAAGGCCTTCTCCCACCAGGCAGTTGTACTCGCTCAGCTTTCCCCATGGTAAGTGATGCAGAGTCTGGTCAGGAGCATCTCCTTTGTAGCAAACCTGCAGCTGGGACTCCCTGTGGTGCAGGCTTGTAGGCGATCTGCACGTTCCATGCTCTTCGTGTCATAGTTCCACCTGCAGCTTCAGCAGCTGAACTGTAGCCGGGGAGGGAAAGGGTTTTGCACGGCCGTAAAATACTGTCAAAGTGTTGAGCCATTTAAATGTCACATTGATTTTTCAGATGCCTTTTCTGCTTCTGTCAATTTTAGATAATGTATCCTAGACCCATAACTTTACCTGCGTCCTCAGATTGTAGGCGTGAGCTGCTATGAGCCAGTAGATGTGTAAAAAAACTCTTCGTAGCTGCCAGGGAGTCACTCGGGCTCCCTGCAAACACCTTTCCAGCTGTAGTACAAACCAGCCTTCCTTTGTATCGAGGAACCTCATCCTTCAATGATTGTATTCTTGAAACGTTGCCCCAGAAGTGCTGTATCATCAGACTGTCGCGTGTGCGTGAAGGCCCTTTGGTTTAATTGGGGGGTTGAGATGTTGGGTTTCAGCCTCTCACCCATTTCCTTCTTGCCCCAAACCTCTGTTTCTCCACACTCAGGCTGCTGCCGTGACTTTGTGTTTGTTTACTTGGGTATTTCTTTTGCCTTTTGGAAGTTGTGGGTCTGTGTGAGGTTAGAACAGCTGTACAGCGCAGGGTTTGGATGATGCTTTGCTGTAGCAGTGCCCCAACAGCCGCTTCCAATGCCGCAGGGAAAGGGTGGCCCTGGGTAAGGTGGAGGGAGGATGAACAGCAGCCCTGTGGCTGCTTAACACTCCTCGAGTGATCAAGCAAGGCAGCAGAGCTTCTCTTTGTGGCCAGGACAGGAATCCTGTGAGGTTTGTTCTTCCTTTTTGCTGCTCCAGGGCTGACACTGGAGCCCAGGCCTCCTTCCCTAGTTCTGGAGCCCTGCGGTACTGTCAGGCTCCGGCACTGCCAAAGTGCAGGGATGGGAGCGGGTGGCTTTTGCCACAGGGCTTGGAACACAGAGCACTCAGTGAGCACATGGTGTTAATTCCAAACTCAGCCCTTGCCATTTTAGTTACCATCTTAGCAGAGCAGCTAATCAGTAGGAATAACTGCCAACTCCTGAGCTAGCTGCTGATCCTCTATGGAAGCCAGGAATACTCAAGTCATTGCACTTCCAACATGCCCTGGTTGCTCCCAAAGCCTTGCCTCGCCACATTCCTCCCCACCCTGGGAGCAGACTGGCGTGCTCCAACCCCCACAGGTACCTTAGATCCCCTGTAAAATGTACTTCAAATAAAGGCTATGATGCTACAAACCGACCCTACATGAGGTTAATTAATTTCAGCCCAGCAGACTCTGGGCCAGGGAATGAAGAACTAAGGTAGAGGGAAGGAAGGTGAGTTCTTCTCCCTGCCCAGGAGCTCCAAGGTGCACAGGCACCACTGAAGGAGAACAGAGGGGTAACAAAACACCAGCCTGATGTTTCTAGACTTCTCTTCCACCTGGCTGGAGCGATCATCACAGCATTCCTGCACTTTTCCCATAGTTTGCCATGTGGAATGTGGCTGGAATAGGTTTTAACCCAGCAGAAGGCTCCACATAACATCTTAAACTTTTGCAAAAGCAGAGGAATGCTCTCTGAGTCTCTGCAGTCTCTTCAGCTGGTCAGAAACAAAGAGAAAACCCTCGACTTGTGAAAAAAGGTGCCTAGTTGTGCTACAGCGAGGGAATTCAGCCCTGCCCCGAGGAAAGAGAGAAGGCTTTACAGCCTTCAGATCGAGTGCATGTGCTGCACGCTGCCAGAATCCTTGGTTGTATTTTCTTTTTAACACAGGTAACCTCCCCCTTCAGCCAGAGTTGAGTTGAGGGAGCGCTTGCATCAGTCCACCCGTGCCGGCTGCAGCTGGATGGCAGCACAGCTCCTGGTTTTTATGGAAACTTCTTCCTGGGTTGAAGCAAATGCCAAACTGCTCTAATGCCTGGTTTAGTTGGCTGCAGTGCCAGCATGGCACTCTGGGTGTTCGCTGTCTTGAGACCACCATCAGAACTGCTTATCCCGGGATCTGCCCTCTCCCAGCAGCCAGAAGCCGTTACCCTCCATCATTTTTTAAACACTTGCAATTCTGTTCTGCAGGTGGTAGTTCGTAATCCAAAGATTGAGGAAACTTGGTCCTAGTGCACTATCCTAGTGAGATCCGAGCAATGGCACACGCTCGGAGCTGAGGCGAGGGGATACAGGCCCCAGAGTTGCTCCCAAACTCCTCCCTGTCCCTGTCTACCCTTCACCCACACGCAGCAACCAGGAGCCAGGACACAAGCGCAGCCTGACAAGTAGGACTGAAAACTAGGTACCTATTTTGCACTTTTGATACTGGGAGGGGGGGAATTAACTTATTTGGCAAACTTGTCTTTTTTATTTTTTTTTTGTTTGTTTTTGTATTTGTGAACAGGCACTGATGTCATTTTGTTTAAGACAATTACAGGTTCGCAACCAAAATAAACTATTTTAATGTGTGATGAGGTGGCTGCATGTCTCCATGTAAAAACTAACCTCGCCTCCACATCCTCTGAGAAATTCCAGGAGCATTAAACCACACCTGCCATAGGAGACTCCTGGTTATTTCACCAGCAGGAAATTTAGTCAAAGATCTCCCTACTTTCAGCAGGAGCCCCAGGTCCCCTTCATGTCCTCCATTCTTCTACATTCATTGTCCTGCTGCCACCTCCTAATGGAACAAACCTTTTAGCAGTGACAGTTTTTCAGGGGCCCTGTGAGCTGGGTGAGTAATTCCAGAGGAAAAACACCATTAGCCTCATCTATCCCTTTCCCAGGCCAACTCCAAAGCTCCAGACCCCAGTTAAATGGGGTGTCCGCTCTGTTTCCTACAGTTTCTCAGCTTTAAATTACCTTTTCTAGTGGTAAATGGCATTTATTCCATGCTGCAAAGCCCGTGCAGGCTGCAGCTGGCAAAGGGGAAGGGGACACGGAAGGCCTCGTTGAGGACACAGAGCAGCGTCACTCCAGGGCAGGTGGGAACTGCCCTCACAGTGTCTTCACTCCTGGGAGAACACACAGCATCTCAAACAGCAGGTTTGCCCCCAGGAGGGCTGTGTTGCCTAAAAAAAAGACAAAGGGAAAAAATCCATGAATATCCAACGGCTTTCACCCACTGCCACCTCTGCCAGGCATACGTCTTACCCTCCGGCACCTTCAGACTCACCAGAGACATCGTACATCGGTGCGACTTCCACAAGGTCACACCCCACTATATTCAGGCCTTTGCAGCCACGAATAATCTCCAAAGCCTAGAGAAAAAATGGATTTGGGATCAAGAAGTACATCTGACCTAGCAGACTGGTCAGGGCTCTGCTTTCCTTATGTTCCAATAATGAAATCCAACCTCTAGAGACCAAATCACACCAGTTCCACATTTCCCTTCCTCATTATCACAAGGAAACACTTCCTGGCCTCCCGGAACTTCCATTTTGCTGCACTGGTGGCACAACCTTCTTTAAAGGGAGGAAATCGTCCCACTGAGGAAGGCAGTGGTGTCCCCCTTACCTGTGCAGGTGTGAGCCCAGCTATCTCTGGGGTCCCAGTGCCCGGGGCATATGCAGGGTCCAGCCCATCAATATCGAAGCTGATGTACATCGGCTTGTTCCCCATCTGCGCCCTCACCTCCCTCATCAGTGGCTCCAGGGACTTCATCCAGCACTCCTCAGCTGGGACCACCCGGAAACCCTGCAAGAATGCAGACACTTGGGCACCTGCTCAGAGAAAGGGGGGAAAAGAGGAGCATCCCCAGCCCTGGGGCATATCTACTGGGAACAATCCTCATTCCAGGGCGAAGCTGCAGAAGTGCACCTGGAAACACCTTCCATTCCCCACATGCACTTTTTTACTCTCTGCTCAGCTGATGCTTGGTGAGCCAGGAATGCTCGTCCTGTGGGACAAGCTGCTGGCCATCCCCAGCCGGCAAAAAAAGCATTTATCTCCCTGCTGAAGCTAAGCAAATATTACTGACTGGATATTTATGGCAGGCAGAGCACACTGTGCTCGGCTGCAGATTAGTCTACCTGTTCCAAACAGTACTTGTACGGATCGGGGTCATAGGAGGAGCCTCGGATGCCGATCTGGACCACGCGGCTGCAGTCCAGCAGCCCTTCCTCCACACAGCGCCGGAACGGGGTCCCGTGGTAGATCTTCTCCCCCAGAGCTGTGTCTCCAGTGTCAGTGTGAGCATCCACGTGCACCAGCCCCACGGGACCATGCCTAGTTGAGACATGGTGGCCACGTTAGTCCCATCCTGTGCCCGACAGCCCTGCCTACGGCGTGGACAGCAAACCAGGAGCCTTCCTGAGGCTCTTTCCCAGGTCCTTACTCTCTATCTCCAGATTAGAAACTTACTTTGCTGCCAGGGCCTGCAGAATTGGGTATGTTATGGTGTGATCTCCACCTGCAAGAGGACAGGGAAGAGGGGGTAACACACTATAAAAGCTGCTCAGTGCTTGTTACCTTTGTTCCCAAGGCATTTTTTCCCCCCTTGCATTTATCCTGCACTTATTTAAGCCATGTCATGGCTTCATTCCCAAAGGAAGACTAACACTCTCAGGTGCATGTTGCTTCCTCTCTGCTCTCCCAGGTCCTCTCTTCTCCTGGTCTTCCTCCTGGGCAGGACCAGAGATGCAGGATTACTAGTAGGGGCAGCCTGTGGAGCAGCACCCTTGATTGGGCTTATAAATAGACACTTGATCCACTTCTGAGGACACTGTAACTGGTGATTTGCCCCTCGTTTCTCCACACGCTATTCTTTCGGTGATGCCAAGCTGTGACAGCTGCAAACTTGAACAGGTACCCAAATCAGGCCTCATGCAAAGCCTGGCACTCACTCAGCTGGAGGGACACAAGGGACAAAATCCATTCTTGCTTTGAGTCCTGTTCAACAGGACACCAAAACATGTCACTGGTTGTATTCACAGATTGACTCATCCTCCTCATTTTTAACCCAACACTAGAGGCATCACAGAACAGTCAGCTCAGTGGAGAGCCTGTGAATTCACCCACAACACAGGACAACAGCCAATGCAGGAGGCAGATTCATCGCTTGCCTTCTGCTGTGTTTGGACTAAACAACAGCAGGAGGAGGACAGGGAGTTTGACCAAGCCAGGACGCACTGGCAGGACAGGAGCACACAGGGCCCTTACCCAAGGTGAGGGGCACACAGCCAGACGCCACGATCTGCTGGTAGGACTCCCGGATGAGGCGGCAGCTGTCAGGCAGGTTGTAGAGGTTCACGTTCACATCCCCGATGTCAGCCACCTGCAGAGAGTCAAAAGGTGCTGCCCCAGTGCTGCCGTTGTACCTCCTCACCATCGCGGACTCGGCACGGATCTGACGTGGGCCAAACCTGGGAGACGGCACAGCTGCAAAAAGCTGGTGGGCATTGTTCCCAGCCCTCCTCTCACCACAGGAGAACCGTGCCCAATGGCCAGAGGGGAGCACCAGCTTCCCTAGCACCACAGCTGCCCCTTACCTGGCTCCTGGCCGGTTGGATGTGCCCGTGTCCAGTGGAACACCGACAAACGCCGCATCCAGTCCCTCCACAGACGCCTGCACAGGAAGCCTCATCATGGAGCAGACCCCCACAGGCCGGGCCACAAGCAAGGCACTGGGGGGTACGTTGAACCGTGAGCCCCAGCAGCGAGGGACTCTGCTCCCTGGGACCAGAGGCTGGAGGAACCCCATGGACGCACTGAGTGGGGAGCTGGAGGTGGCCAGAGGGGCCAGGGACCATGGGCCACAGCGTGGGGTGGTCACCATAGTGGTCACAGCCAGCTTGCGGGTGCAGAGCCCAGCTCCCCGGGGCAGCAGTTGGCTGCAGGCAGCCCAGAGCAGGGGTGTCATCCTGTCCCATGCACTCCCACCCTCTGTCCCACAGAGAACGCAGCAAAGGGTGCTGTAGAGCCTGTTCCCAGCTCGAGCAGAGCGCCAGCTGCTTCTGCCAAGCCTCCTTCCAGGGATCAAAGTGCAGCGAACACCCAACAGCCCGGGGAAAGGCAGAGACCAAGCCCAGCCTCCACGCTTTCCCTCCCAGCCACCCCCTTTCCCAATGGCATAGTCCTGGCAAACACCAGGAGCAAACACGGCAGTGAGGGGCTTTGGCTCAAGTGACTCCAGCAACAGCCCATGTAGGGATTAGCGGGACAGGGCAGGAGGGACATACTGGGAGACATCCCAGTTTGCTCCCCTTGGGCATTTGCAGACAGACAGCATGGCAGCATTTGTTGCATTAACAGCTCATACTTTTAACCTGCATGTCATAAAAGCAGCCAAAATGCTGAAGAATCATAAAACCATCTCGTTAGCGGAAGGCAGGAGGGAAAGAAAACAAAAGGAAAGTCTGATCTCAGCGGAACCACAGGGGGACAAAATGCAAGCACAGGGGAAGCATTAACAGAGATTTAAGGATCAGAGGGACAAGCTGCAGGAGAAGCAATTTAGGCCATTTTTGAGGACAGAGATGAAATAGTTTCCAGGGGCAGTAAGTTTCCAATGTGTGGGGTTAATCAGCACAGATAAAATCCTGGCTGGGCAAATACCAACATGCTTGAAACTGGTTGGCTCCAGCTCCTAATTCTGCTCCCTACTTGCGTAGAAATGGGACCTGGGAGAGAGAGGGAAAAGCATGGGAATTATGTTCACGGCAGAAAGAGGGCTCAGAGCAGAGATCTACCAACAGTGACAGCACTTACTCCTCAAAAGGCTCCACAGTGTCCAGGGCACAGGCCTCGCTGCTAGACCCGGACACACACACTAAGCAAAGGCAGCAAACACATGCTGCAAGAACCCAATAATGCCAGAAATGGCAGCACACACTTTGATTGGATCAGATCAATGTTACAAAGGTCTTTTTTTGCAACTTTTTTCCCCAAAGAGCTCATCTTCCCCCATTCCCCAGGCTCTGTGCTCTTTGCTGCACTGAAATGACGTACAGGACCCTGAGAGCAGGTTACCATGTGATGATCAGGGATATCAGCCATTGTCATCCACCTGGAAACAGTAGGAGCAGCCTGTGATTTACCATGCAGGAGAGTACGAAACACATACGAAACACAAGGCAAGGTCTGTTCCACTTCAGGAATAAAACACCACATTCCACAGCAAGCACTGGAAAGAGCTGAATGGTCATTTAAGACACCTCAGAACGAGCACGCCACAGCCCAAACTGGATTGAGAGAACCCACACAGCCACAGAGCTTAATCTTCAATTTATTGTGCAACAAGCATAAATAACTTTTTTCCCCAAGTTCATCTAAACACAATTATAGACATAAAATTGAATGATGTTTCATAAACATGGCTGTTATTTAAAGACTGATGTCTCCCATCCTCCCCACCAAAGGATATTATTTCACTGAAGAAAACAAAGGCAGATAAAAGGGCAGAGCATCATACTAAACTCTTTAAGCAAGTCCTGCTGTTCAGCCTCATTTTGTTTGGAGCATTATCCCAAACTGGACACTGGGGCAGCCACCACCACACAGCTACAACACTTAAGAACAAACGTGAGCGGGGTTTGAGAATGACATGCTTCCACTATTCTGCGTGCAACTGCGAGGTACTTAGTGTTGCTGATGCTCACATTACCAGGCCTCACCAGGAAGCTTTCAGGCTGTCATTTCACAGCTCAGAGGAATATGAGTTTCAGACCACCTCGATTACCCCAAGAATGGAGAGGTTGCAGGTCCCTTTGTCAGCTTGACTTTCTCAGTGTGTTGTTTAAATTGCGGTCTTTCCATGTAAAGTGCAGCCAGACAGTGCCTCCTCTCACCCACCCCCTCTGAAAGGAACCTGCTTCACTCAACACACAACTTACAAGTCAACTAAGAATTCCCAAGTGGGAACAAAACCAACCACATACCTCAGGACACCTGCAAGGTCCACACATCCTCCCACTCAAGAGTAAGGAAGCAAGGGCATCTCCTCTAGCAGAAGAAGAAAAGCAGCATATGCCAACACTTGCTAGAGAGAAACCCAAGCTCCTAAACACAGGCCTGCAGTTTGTTCCCTAAAGCACTACAGGATTCCAGGCAGACAGAAAGAACAGGTTCCTATGTGCCTTTAGAAAGTGCCATTTATGTGGGATGCTCACATTCCAGGTAGTTCCTTCACCCAGAGCAGCTTCTCCAGGCCAGCAATAGGAATATTGCTGCCCAGAGGTCTTCAAACTCAAGGTTTGCCAAAAAGCACATCTTGGTTTTGGTTTCTACCCAGCTCTTCTCCCCCAGCCTGTTGGTGAGCAGGGCAGCCGCAGACTGGCAGAGCAGCCAGGAGATCATCTGGTCGGGTTTCAGGGTCCTGGACGCTACAAGATCATCACCCCACAGACTCAGGTGCAGCACGTTCGCAGCAATTCTCGCAGACAACCTCTGCAAGGGGAAGGGGAGGGGAGATTAGCTGATCCTGCTGCACTCGGCCACATCACCAGCACAGAGCATTGGCACTGCCAAGGTGCCCTGGGCCTCCCCTGAGGCTCCATCCTGTGATTTAGAAAGCTCTCTGTGACTACTAATGTACCTATATAATGCTGTGTGTAACCCTCCAATTTGAGGTCCAGTCCCGACACACACATCTGCTGAAATTCCTGAAATGATTCAGCACCACTCAGTAAAGACTTTTTGTTTGGCTTTGATCCTTATGTTGTCCTTTGACCCGGCAGTGAGATCCGGATTAACGCCTGCACCCACAGCCCTCCAAGGCAAAATGATCCACCAGGGATACTCCCAAAGAGGGTATCATGAAGGCAACGGCTTCTTACCTTGTTGGGATCCCTCTGAAGCAGCATCTTTATCACTTGCTTCACCTCCAGGGGCACATGGTCGGGCAGTCTCGGCAGCTGGTCCTCCCTGTAACTTCTGCTTTCCAGAGTCGAGTTCCCGTGGCCATAGAAAGGATTGGCCAGGCCCAGGATTTCATAGGCAATCGCTCCCACAGCCCAAGCATCAGCTTTACTGTAGTTGATCACCATGCCCGGACCAGGAGATGCTGTGATCACCTGCCACAGAGAAGGGGCTGCTCAAATAAACAGCTTGAGTGCGGCCTCTGCACTAAAATTTGATTTTCAATGGTCAAATCAGCATTTTCCCTGTAATAAACTTAGAGAGACTGAAACCAAAGGTGGATTTCATCTAAATCTGTGGTGTAAACATTTCCTATTGGGATGCTCTAAGCCTCTGGCACTGCTCAGCCCACTGGGATTCTGGGAGAAGTTTGGACATTGCACCGAGGCTTTAGCCGTTGCCCCGACCAGCATTCCCAGTGTCCCATGGGCTATTTCCTGCTGGAATTATGGAGACAGAAGACATGCAGTGAACAACCGACACCATGGCAAAGTGCTCTGGGTCCAGCAGTGAAGGGTTTCTTGGTTTTTATTAGGCTTATCATCAGAGAAATAAAAAGGAACTGTAAATAATTTCACAACCACCTTGAATTTCAGCCAAAACCCAGTGTCGCAACACAAAGACTGCTGCATAAAATTCTTAATAGTTACATGGAAAGGGGCCTGAACAAAGACTGAAGAGCAAATTTTGGGGGAAGGCCAATTCTGCCTCTTAACACCAACTGATTGCATTTCAACTGTTAGAGTTCAAGGCATGTCTTCGACATACAGATATTCACTCAGTACAGATATTCACCCAGCCTAACTCAAGGTAGGACACAAACTTTCTACACTGCCAAACTTTTAGTCCCGATAGCAGGATAAGCAGAAAACCAGCAACACAAACTACTGCTAAAGGAGGATTTACCTCAGGTGCCATAAGGCAGCCATTGCCACCCCGATCCACGTAGGAGCTGGTGAACGGCAGCCTCAGGCCGACGTTTTCATCTGCCAAACAGCAGCCAAAGTCAGTGATGACCAGCCAGGGGCAGCCAGCTGTGAACAACACAAGGCTGGTAGAGTCAGAGTTCAGTCTGGGAGGACCTGGCTGCACCAAACACCATGTCACATCAACACCCAGCTTGGTGTCTTTTGTAAACTGACAGAGGGTGCCCCCAATCCCCTCATCAAGATTGTTGATATTCAGTAGAGTAACCTGGTCTAGTGGGATGTGTCCCACGCCATGGCAGGGGGGTTGGAATGATAACTTTAAGGTCTCTTCCAACCCAGGCCATTCTGTGATTCTAAATCCTGAGCTCTGGGGAACAGGAAATCCTCCATATCATCTGCCTGTTGGGCCTGTCTCAGGGACGCAGGGTGCATTCAAGTAGTCTGTCTCTCTCTCTCCCTGATACTCTTCAACCTAATTCTTCTATTCCTAATGACAGAGACCTGCCTGCCTGCTATTGCTTCCTGCCCATTTAAATCTCAATCACACTGAAAAAGAGCTCAGGTAATAAAAATCTCCGTTACAGACTGACAGGAGAACACACCAATGAAAATGCTGCCTTTGGCCGTAACACCGTCAGTTCCCTTCCCTTCCGACCCATGTTCCATCATCCCAGGGTGCTGCACTATTAACCTGGACGTGGGGTGGGATTTTAAGAGGCTTCCTGTGCTCTTTGCCTTGGGAGACATGACAGAGCCAAGAGCCTGAAGCAAAGGCTCCTGCAGCATCCCAAATGTGGCGTTCCCAGATGCTCCAGTCAACGTAGGCTGTGCTCATGTAATGCATCACCTCAGCAACATGCTGTGTCCATAATAATGCTCCAAAATCTCAGGCACAGACAGGATCGATGACTTCCCTAGTGCTGAAGTGACAGCAAACACTAAGCTAAAAACTAAACCTGAGATTATTCAAAAGGTTTGATGCTTTTTCCCCCAAACACATAGCTGGTGGGACTTCCCCAAACACCTACATGACCACATCACTACCGCAAGTTAATTGGCATTTATCCTCAGGGATCTACGTACCAGAATCAAATTCAACCAGGATGTTGTCAGACTTGAGGTCTCTGTGTGCTATTCCATGTCGAACAAGATGGTCCACACCTTCCAAGAGCTGTAAAATCATCACTGTGGAGAGGCGAACATCCGGAGTGTTGTCCTGCAGATACTGGCGCAGCGTGCAGGGGTAACTAGGCAGAACAAGGGAAAGCTGGGAATTAGCATCCGGGACGCTTATCACCCGCAGTTCAACCTCAGTGTTGGCTCAGCTCATTACTGATTCTACGCCATCTCCAGCAGTGTGCTCAGACTAGGGGTGAAGTTCAGGCTTAGAAGGGCAGACAAATGGGGACAAACTCCACATTTCTCACTTTAATTTGGGGTAATTATTAAAAAGAACAGCTTGTCTTCATTGTGGAAGCAGAGTTAGAACCTCAAGGACTTGGAACAGGTCCTGGGAGGCATTTCCAAGAGCATACTCTGCTCTTTGGCAGCAGCCCAGGCCCCAGCTTTGAAGGGGCAGAGTACTCAAGTCACGTTAACCAGCTTCCCTCCACCTACTTCTTCATCACCAAGAAGAGCGTGCGGCTATGACCGATCCCTCTGGGATTCAGGTTCAATGGAAGAACGTCAGGATAGTCAGCAAAAGCTCCAGGCAGCAAAGGGACAGAGGATGTGAACGCTCGGATCACCTGGATTATATTCGGATGAGGTTGCAACTTCTTCCTCCCAAGCACAGGTTTTCTATGCAGAAGGAGAGATACCACAGATTGCATCCGTCCCCTGGTCAGTTTTGATTATCACAGACACATCACTGTTATTTCTGGAATTACTTTTCATTAATATGGCCTGTCCTCCCCACCAAAGGGTTCCCCAGCAGTCAGTAAATATTCATTTGTTCTGCACTGGAAGTCTCATTAAAGGGAGATTAAAGCTGCACAGTGTGAATTACAGGACTGCACGTTAAGCAAATAGTCAGACACATCTTAGAATCCATTCAGTGAGGAAGAACGTGGAGAGCAGTTTCACAGCCCATTTTCGAACCAGCATCTCAGCCCAGCATCTCCCAGGTGGATGCAGAGCACCTGCAGCCTGTGTGGATCCACCACAGCAGCAGGAAGCTCCCAGCACCTTCTCCAGAGTTCAGAATTCACCCCAGTGCTTCCCACAGCAAACTGAGCCAACCAAGACCTCACAGGGGCTCTGTTGTAACTGGATTTCCCTATTCACAACGGCCAAACAGGAAATAAGGCACTTTACCTGCACTGCAAACAAAGCTTTGATAAAAACCCTCACACGTAACATGCAGCCTTTCATTTTACTCAAGCCCCTTCCATGATGCTAACAAAGGCAGAGCTCGTCACAGGCTGCTTCTCCATTCAGAAAGAGCTACAACAGCTCTAGAGAATAACATCTAAACACAATTACTTTGTTAGACATATAATAAAGGTCAACTTCACACTGAGAATATCAATTTAGACCCTCTATTTTATGGCACAGGCAAGAAGCTCTCACTACCATGAAAACCAGGTTACCTATCTGTCTCTGCAACACAGATCTCTCATCCCCTGAATGTCAAATATCCCTTTGGCTGCTCTATTGCATTCCCAGCCAGCCACATAGGACACAGCATTCATTATTCATTTGTATTGGCAGCCAGGATGGATTTAAAATTTAAATCAGACAATCTGGGCTGTGGACTCCATTGTTTCAATTGGAACAAAGTCGCATTTCTGAACAAAAAGATAGCTAATTTGAGGTAATTTAAAAGTTTCCATGAGATTTTCCACCTTCATCTTGTTTGCTCACTTCCCACTCAGGTGAAAGAGTGGGAACTGAGTCACTTCCATTTTCCTTCTAACCAAGTTTCCTGCACTAAAACAATTTCAACCTCCCTGCCCAGCACCTATTCTACAACAAATCAGTTCTCAAACCTCACAGTCAGATTGTATTACAGTGAAATCATTTGATGTTTAATACACTCAAACTGTTATCGACTGCAGGGTTGTATTTCTGCAATTAAAAAGCACCACAATGCAAATTTAAATTTAACCAGTGGCTCCTCCAACCTTTAACTCAGCAGATGCCAACACATTTCACACACAGGGAAACGAAGACACAGCCACAGCCACCCACCAGACCCTGGCAGGGCCCCAAATGCTCCCAAATTACTGGTGCACCCTTCCAACCCCCTCTGGACCACACAGTTTAGCTCTAGGCATTCCCTGCATGCCAACAAACTTAATAATCGCCGTGTTTATCTCCTTCAGGCAGCTATTCTAGAAATCTCTGGCCACCTTCTTAACAGTGCAGATTGCTGCAAAATTAATCAATGGAAAAAATCAGCACATTGCCATTTGAGAAGTATCACCAGTTCCATAGTGCCCGTACCTGTGGACAGAGACAGCTCCGTATTCCCCGGATAAGGCAACACCTGTCGCTGGAATGAGCTCCCGGCCCATGGCATTGAGGATGGCTTCGCTTGAGGAACCAGCCTGCAACAACAATCACATCCCACATTGGTTTAAGCTCTGAAATCACGCAGCCCCAACACAGGCTGAAAGGAGATAATCCTGATGCTGGCACTGCACTCGGAGTTGAATCGACTGAGAATGGATTCTAGGGACTTCTCTCCCTTGAAACTCAGGGAAGGCAATTAACTAGTTACAGAATTCACCAAGGGAGGTGGCTAGGCCTTTATTTTCAGAAAGAAATCTATTTGTCACTTCAAATGCGTCCTTGACAGTGAGCAATCCAAACTACACCTTAACACTAGCCTTCAACTTCCAAACCCAAGTGGGAAAGCTCACAGCTAAATGCCAGGGTACTTCTGGAGCCCAAGGGGTTCCAGATGTTGGCATTTCAGAAGACTCTCTTGGGATATTCACTCATCACATCAATGGGGAAAGCCGCATGAATTTTTTTTAACATGGAACAGCCACATTGAGGGGTTAGATCACCAGTCACCCGGGGTGGGAAACACTGGAGCAGATCTTGGACAGTCACCTTGTGGCAAGGGGATCCAGTAGGCAGGTTACTGTCCACCCTGTGACCACTGACTCTTCAGGCAGAAATCCCACCTCTGTCCTGACACTGACAGGATACCAATTCCTAAATCACTGGCAGTAGCAGCTTGCCCATTATTAGACCTTTCCATCAGAGCCAGCCTCAGAAAACATTTTCTTCCCAAAACATCACCTCCATACCCAACGGCTCCAGCAGCAGCAGCACTCCAGAGGATGATGAATGCTAATTACCTTGCTATGGGACTCTTCACTAACACTTGATGTCTCCAGTGTCACCCATCAACAGCTCTGTTGTGACACACTCATCCTGCGCTCCATAATTAGCGCTTTCAACACTTCAGTATTAAACATTCCAGCCAGAATTCCCCAGCAATAGACAGGAGGATTCAGAGCCAGCTCTTACCGAAATGTTCCACATCATTTTGATGGCTAAGGGAAAAGCCCCTTTTGGTTGGTGTTTCACTACAGGCTCCTCGTCAGCCCCCTGGGAAGCTGAGCCGTGATTCTGCTGCACAGATTCAGCTGAGAGACAGCTGCTCTCCACACGATCCCGAGGACTGGGAGAGAAAGGAATAGCTGCTTCGTACACGGCAGCACTGCAGCCCTTCCCGATGGGTTGACCGATGAGATATTCTTCCAGCTTGAAGCCCTGCCAGCGGAAGGAGCTCAGAGGATCTTTCTGTGGCTTGTTCTTTCCAACAAACACTGTCTGAAAGGAACACAAACAGAAACACCCACTCAGTTATTCCAGACTTCTCAGGTAAGGAGAACTTGGTATTTCAGGGGTATTACACATCCCATTGAGCTGGTCCAACTGAAAGTCTCAATCAGGCTCTAACTGTTGGGCTCAAATCACTGTAACCACATGGAAGATCATTTGCACACCAATGCACACCATTGTCTGATACAATTTAGCCCTAAAACAGTCTTTTCCAAAGGGACCCTTTCTGAGGGAAGAAAAGGAACTGGGAGATGAAGTAATTTGTCAATCTAGAATATAAATCTATTTTGCCCAGAGAAGCTGTGGCTACCCCATCCCTGGAAGTG
Organism: Atrichornis clamosus; assembly: GCA_013400975.1. Lineage (NCBI taxonomy): Eukaryota > Metazoa > Chordata > Aves > Passeriformes > Menuridae > Atrichornis > Atrichornis clamosus. The sequence continues at coordinate 1,500 of WBMZ01010716.1, read as the reverse complement.
TCTAAGGCCAGGTTGGACAGGACTTGGAGCAACCTGGGATAGTGGAAGGTGTCCCTGCCCATGGCACGGGGTGGAACTGGATGAGCTTTAAGGTCCCTTCCAACCCAAACCATTCCATGACTCTGTGGTTGTGTAAAGACAAGTCTAACTGAATAATCCTAAAAACAGACCCATTATTACACTTTTCCACCCCTCCATAAATAAATCAGGCAAGCAGCATTTGAAAGAAAATCCAATTAAAAACAACAACAGGAAAAACAATGCCCTGAGCTTTTGTGGCAGTTGACTGTGAGGGATAGTTAGTTTGAGGAAGAGTGAATCCATGGTGGGAGGGAGCTGGGGGAAGAAATCAAGAGATGTGGGAAAACAACACACAGAAGGCTGTTCTGGAGTTTCATCACAGTTCATGATCCTGCAGGTCTGGTGGTGCCCCAGCTGTCACCTGGACTAACATAAACATAAATAAGTGCACCTATCTGTGAGCTGCAGCCCCTGTGTGCCAGTGACCACCCTAAGGATGTGTCCTGGAACAAGACACAGGTCCAGGGACAAAAAGTGGAACTACCAAGTGAGAGCAGGGGAGAGAAAGTATCCTGAGAAACTTCAGGGAATGTGTCTGCTGGTTGGTGGAGCAGGTGGCAGCTGGTTCTGAGCACCAAACGTCTATTTTTATGCAGGAAATATGTTCAGCACCATCCATCCCCCATGCCCTGGCCTGGCCCAGCATGGCTGGGTCCTGTCTGTCTCGGACAGAGGGGACGGACCTGGGGATCAATGCCAGAGTCCTGGGACACAAGATCCCCATCACTCAGGCCCTGACCCCACCCTCTGTGGGTGGACAGTACCTGCTTTAGGGTGATGAGGGGCTGCTAAGGGAGAGGCTTCCCCAGGACCTTATTTTGGGGGAGAAAGAGGTGCCTGTGGGATGCTCCCAGCAGTCCCCACCTCTGGGGATGGGCCTGAGTGCTGCTCATTGCAGCACCCCCCACCTTCTTTGTGGGGAAATGGGGAGGTGTGTCTTGGGGGCTCCTCACAGTGAGCCCTTCATGCGGGTCATCCGGGAGGCTCCCCAAAGCAAGGATACCCCTTCCCCCCTTTATGGATAGTATCTAAGGGGCTTCCCAGAGCAATGACCCCCTATGCCCTTCACAGGGGTTGTCAGGGGGCTCCCCACAGCAGTGACCCTCCTTTCCGTTCATGAGAGATGTCTGAAGGGCTCCCTAAAACAATGCTCTCCCCTCCCATTTATGGGAGGGTCTCTGAGGGGCTCCCACAGCAAGGCCCCTCTCCCCTTCACGGAGGGCGCCCAAGGCGCTGCCATCGCGATCCCCGGGCCCGCGGGTCATCAGGCCCGCTCCCCACCTGGATGTGGCGACACGCCGCCTCGGCCCGGCGCTGCTCCTCCAGGCGCGGCTCCACCAGTCCCAGCGCCATGGCCAGCGCCAGGCAGGCGCCTCCGCGGCCCCGCCGCGCCACGGCCGCCAGGCCGCCCGCCGGGCC
>WBMZ01010715.1:0-38493 GCA_013400975.1 Atrichornis clamosus | reverse complement strand
TGCCGGTGCCCGGTGCCCGGTGCTGCGGGCGGGCGGTCCCGACCAGCGGGGTCGAGCGGCTGCGGCCGGGCCGGAGGCCCCCAACCAGCTGTGCGGTGCAGACGAGATGCGGGTGGGATATTAAAGCAGCTTTTGAATAGTAATTCAAGTTCTATGGGAATCCGGGCAGATGACAGGAGCTCGATTTGGTATTCGTATTGTTAATCGCGAGCGTCAGCCCAGATCGGATTCAGACACGTTTTGTGCTCGTTAAAAATTCCAGTGTAGGGGCTGAGATTTTTTTTTCTTTTTTAGCCCAGCTTCAATTGGAGGCGAAGCTTGCTGCATAAAGTATTCAAAGTCTGTCTAAAGTTGCCTTTTAACCGTATTCCCCTTCTCCCGCAACCCCCACCGTATCTCTTGGTTCTTTCGGTTGACATGGTGCAAATAAAAGTCAGTAAACTTGTTGCTGAATTGCAATGTTTCGGTGTACCTTATAAATTCATACCTTTTCTCCCTCGATCGCCTCAGAATGAGCCCCTGCCTCAATTCGATTTTCCTTGCTGTTGGGCACATTTAGGAGAAAGTCTATTTGTGAAGTTCATTTCTAGGCAAATGTATTCAAGAGCTGATTGGGATGAATAGGACCGTGTGTCAGCCGCCCCTAATTGGGATTAAAGCACTTCGGACCATATGCAGAGAGTGACAGAAATTCTCAGGTTTCATTGTGCTCAGACTTCCACCCGCCTGGACACTCCCCCTGGAAAAGGGGGATTTATAAAGATTTCAGGGAGAAACTGAGGAAATAAAGAAGATGCAGAAAATGACCGGGCTAATGTCTCTCTGCGGGGCTGCCAGCCTGGCAACTGATCGGGACAAGGACTGGCAGTGGTGCTGGGTTTTCCTTCGGAAGGAACGGCAGCAAGCCATGTCTTTCTCGTGCCCGGTTTGCATTGGGGTTTAGAAACCCTGGGGGTTAGGTGGGAATGAAAAACCTAATGGGAAAACTTCACTGGGTGACTCTAGCCTAATGAACAGACTCCCAGAGGGGCGCGGGAGGCATGGAGAGAAGATTCGAGCTTTAGGCAGACGCCACTGCCTGCCCAGGCCAGGCTGGTATCAGGGAAATGGGATTTTTGGAGATGCGTTCGTGCTGCAGCATGGATGGCCAAGGACTGTACTCCTTGCTCGGGCCTGCCTGCTCTAGTGGAAGATGCCATGGCCCAGACTGGATGATCTTTAAAGGTTCCTTCCAACGCAAACCACTCTGTCAGTCTATGTTTTTAATCCAAGTTGCTCCATGCCCTTATCCACCCATTGTTCAGTCTGTTTGTCTATCCGTCTGCGTGTCAGCCGTGCCCTAGCAGCCCTGGCAGTGCAAAGCATCCTCCTGCTGCTGCAGACTCTGCACTTGCGGGACCACAGTGAGAGACAACATCCAAAACTCAGGGCTGGTCTCCACACTGTGACTATCCCAAGTGTGAGGTCGTCTGGGTGCGGTAGCCCAAAACGTTGTGAGAAAATTATTATTTAGGTTAGTGATTTTTAAACTCTGCGGTCAGTTATCAGAAAGGTGATGTTTAATCCCATCACAAACAGACAGAAGAGTGCCTGTACCACTAGCGGGGCCTTTGTTTGCAGAGGCTACTTTGTGCCAGTGTGGTGACAGAGAGCTGGTGACCGCCTGCTGCTCTGATCCTCTCCTCTCCTTTGGAAAGCAGCCTTCGCCCCGACGGGGAGGTTTTGTGCCAAAGTACCCGTCTGGAGGCACAGCCCATGTGCCCGCGGAGCCCGGCAGAGCTCGGCAACCCCGAGGCGGTACGGACACAACTTTCTTTGGTGATGCGGGGCTGGGTGTCCCCTCCCCACGGGAAATGACCTGGCACTATCTGTAGGCTGGTCCGTGAGGGTGGGAAGGGTCCTGCCCGCGCCATCCGATCAAGCCGCTCACTTATGCGGGCACCTTCTCACGCCCCGTGGGTCTGGCGAGTGGGGAGAGGAAATGGGGCTGACCCAAGACGTAGCGTGCCCAGTGTCCCGGGCACGGTGCCCCATTTCCAGTGTTGAACAGGGCTCGGTATGCGACATGCGAAGCTCGGCTGTCCTGGAAAGCAGAGATGTGATTCTCAACAGCAAATGTTGCCGAGGTCTCAGATCAAGGACTGAAGTCCGTTCTCTGGGGAGGGTTTACTGCTGCATACCTCCCTCGTGAGTGGAAGATCTGGTTTAGAGGAGACTGACAGAGCCCTCTGCGTCGCCTCTTGCCCAGCCGGGTGCTCGACATTCGTATTTCTCCAAGACAAAGAGCGTCGGGCACGGCCGTGCGTGGCGGTGTGCGGTGAACGGGGCATAGCCGTCGCGCCGGGTGGCCGCCGCTGAGCCCGGGAGAAGCCCCTGACATAATCTCACAGTAACCGCGGCTGACTACGGGCCAGGGGAAAACGGAAAAACCCGGTCCTGACATATCTCCGCCTCGAGACGGCTGCGATATTTGAATGAAAAAGGAAAGGGCATCTCCGCGCCAGCCGGCAGCGCTGCCCCATCTTTAGGAACTGGGGGACGCGGAGGGTTTGCAGCACAGCCCGGGCCCGGCCGGGACGCCCCGTGTTTGCCCCTGCCGAGCCAAACCTTGGCCCCTGCCTGAGGAGAAAAACGCGGCCCAGGGCCAGGGCAAGGGAACAGGCGCTCGATCCCCCGCTGCCCGTCGCTCCCGAGGTGCCCGCGGAAGGGATATTCAGGAGGCCTCGCTGGCCGGAGGCTGCTCCTCTGGTTAAAGGCAGAGCTGCGTACAGCTGCCTACAGCTATAAAACATCCATAAGTGTCACAGGCACATCAGAGTCAGCAGGGATGCGGGTTTGCCTGTGAGTCTATACTTACGCACCCGAGTATGTTTATGCGTACATATACAAAAATTTATTTGTAAGTGTATATGCTGGAGTCACTGTGATCCTTTTTCCCCCACGGTTTTCATCATAGGAGTGCAGGGATGAAGGCCCTTCTTCTCCTTCCCGACTGTATCTGAGAAACAGAACTGTGATTTATTGAAAAACGTGGAAAAAACAAAGGTTGCCGGACATATACCGGACCAATCCGTTAGGAAACATCTGCAAAAGTCTGCGTGGGGCCGAGGAACCAAGTTGTTCCTGCGCTCCGGTGAGCAGAAGGGTGTAGAAACAGAGGGTGCTTCCCTCCCTGTCCTCCAGCATCAAATATCCCCCCGGAATTCAATTCATGGAGCTATATTATGATCCAAGTTCTCTCTGAGTCGGGCTTTGTAAAGACAGCGGTTTTAACATTTAAATCAGGTTCCCTCCACTTCTAGGCAGGCAAGCTAGCATTGACTTTTTATTTCAGCATAGGCTTTAATTGTTTGCAGTTTTTAAAGATACAGTGAGAGTACCCTTCTCTGTGCATTTCCACAGACAGTCTCTATCCGTTCTGACAGCTTGATAGATTCCAGCCAGACCCTGAATCTCTTCCAGGGATGAGATTGTGCAGCGACAGGGGCAGCCAAAGCACGCAGGCAGAGCGCCCATCCTGCAGACCTCTCTTCCTCATCCTCAGAGGACTCCTCTGCCGTGCTCAGAGCGGCTCAAGGCGAAAAAAGAATTCTACATAGCTTAAATTTGTTGCATTTTCCTGAAGAACTTAAAGGGGGGGGGGGTTCATATCTTTTAAATTCAGCCCTGTGTTTACAGAAGAATTGCAGTTATAAAACAAGGCACTTATTTTCTGTAAATCTTCTCCCTGAGGGGTAGCGTTATAGCATGGTAACAGTAACGACATAGCTGGAGCTTGTTTCCTAGGCTGATGCCAAAGACCTCGGGAGAAGCAAGTGCCATGAGTGCCGGGACAGGACTGGGGAGCCGGGTGCGGAGGAGAAAAGGCGCCATACCCGCTCCCGCGGCGGATGCCCCCGGTTCGGGAGTTGGAAGGTGAAAACGGTGGTGGTTTAGCCTGTTGGGCTCCCACCGAACCCAGCGCTTGATCTGAGGAGAGGCAGGGGAAATAAATCATTGGCACGGAAGAGAGAAAGGGATGAAAAAATGGTAGCTGCTGGAAGGAAGATCTCTCTGTGCAGTGGCACCAGGGAGCAGGGCAGAGCTTGCTGGCTGGCTGGTAACAGTGTAAATGGAGAAAGAGATAGGTTTTGCCAGCGAGCAGGGGAAAGGGCTATAAGAGAGCTGACTTCCTAATGAGCGCATATAATGTTGTTAAGGGTTTCAGCGTTTTATGCTGAAGATATGACTTTTCAAGATACGACTATCAGCAAGGAGAAAAAAAATAGAACTTTAGCAAAAATGCAGCCATCGGAAACTGTTCGTTACACTCTGGTAAACATCCCCTCATGGTGAAATTGTTGGTGGGGGCGGGAAGCAGAGCAAGAAAACGCATCTTCTAGTATGTGCAGTTCTCTAATTAATGAATTTGACAAACTGAAAGGTCTTTCTCTGGTCCCTGTGACTTGAGTTATCTTTTTTCTTTCTTTTTTTTTTTTTTAACCCAATAAAGATACGTGATACAAGAAAGTATTGGATTTACATATGCTTAATACCACAGGTTAAACTCACATTATCTAGAGTTTATCTAGCACATCACGAAGAACAGCTCTTTTTCTTCTGTTTATTTTGCCATTGTATATTCTGACGCTGAAATATGCATCATTTCTGACAGATTCGGAGTTATAAGACCAAAGAAACTTGTAGGTGTCATCTGTCAAAAATAATTTTCCATTACAGCTTGCAGATGTAATGTTCTTTCTAGTCATTGTTTGTGCTATTAAAACAAAATCTAAATAAAATTATTCAGTACTTTTTGCCCGATCGCCTGTGGACCGCTGCCCTCAGCTTCCCCAGTGTCACCATCTTTCAGTCTAAATATTCAAATATGCGTTTAGAAGAAGAAGACAGATTAACCTCAAAGTTTCTATCTCGTTCTGCATCTCTCACAAGAAGGAAAAACAAGGGCACACTTCGGGCACACACATAGAGGAGGGCTAGCTCTTCCACAGCCAGGAGGGAAAAATCTTATTTTTCTTTGAATATTTCTATCACAGTTTGGTATTTGGCTTGGCGGTCTTTTTAATAAGGTGACCTCCTTAAATTATTCGTGGAATGAACCCTTAAAATTTGATTTATATTAAGGCTTGCTCAGCTCAAAATATCAGAGTCAGACAAACTCCTTGTGTGTCACTGGTTTTAAAGCCAAATTAGGATGCCCATCGTATAGGTATTTCTGCCTGAGAAAGGACTTGCCACCATTGTTTCTAGACCCATCTCCTGAGGTATTTGAAAAAAAAAATCGACTGTGCACATTCAGCTACCGCTGAGAAAAGGTTTTCAACAGCCCATGTCAGTCACAACAGCCCCCCGGGCTTTAGAGCTCACCTCCAGGTACAGAAACTGCTTTCAGATGAGTGTGGGACTGGACTTTCTGCAAACGCAAGCCCGCATGGAGGGGATACTTGACTTCTGGTCGTTCCTTATGAGCCTTCCAGGCAGCCCTCGAGGTGGCTGCAGGCCCAGGTACCGACCGGGCTGCCAGCACCACACGGAGCTGTCCGCACCCGCCGGCACCGCGACTTGCGGGCTAAGCCCGCTGCCCTGCCCGATCCGTGGAAAGTCCCTGCAACCCTGTACAATCTTTATGTGAGAAAGGATGCCCCCCCTTCTACAGTCTAGCCAGTGTACTGAGATTTTCCACTAGTCCTTAACCTTGCAAAGAAAAAATAATTTGTTTTTTTTAATTTTGGGACCACAAAAATACATTTGTCCCCTGGGATGAGCTCCCAGGACGGGAAATATGTGGATTTTCATCCCAGCCCACCTGAAGCTGTCACCCCGCCCCGTTGTGCCAGTGGTCACAGCGAGCCCCGCTCTCTGTGTCTCTCAATTCCTGTAAATATCCACGTTATCAGCGCTCCCCACACAGTGTGACCGTGGGAGAAGAAGCCGATCCGGAGCCACCGGGTCAGCAGCGCAGCCGCGCATATTACACGGAGAGACTATGGGACGCTGTCGAGGAGCAGGCTGCGGTATCCCTATCCCGCAGCCCCGCCGGGCCGGCCCCAGAGGCAGCTTGTGTTGGAGGAGGTTTGAACCTGGGGAAGAAGACGGTAGTTTCTCAACTCCCTTTGGGAGCCCGCCAGACCGGGTGGAAAATATGTGCATAAGATATGTATGTGTATTTCTCATATATGAAACCTGTCTGGGGGAATATAGACAAGGAATTATATAACACAGCAGTGATATATTTTCTCTCTTTAGTTATATGGTTTTTCCCTTACTTATATAGTTTCAGAAACCCCCTCTGAGCTTCTGGGTTGGAGAGAAACCATTCGTTACCAGATAGAGCAAGGCAGCAAAGCCTGCCCTTCTAAAAGTGTCTATCAAGCGTGATCCGGCGAAGATGCAACTAATTAACTAGCTTCTCTGTTTTCCGCTCATTTCTCTCCGGTAATGTCAGAGGCTTGCTGGGGAAGGGGGGGTTTCTCCTCGGGCCAGGCTCTGCCGTGCTCACCAGGAGCTGCAGCCCCCTCTTCCGCCTGCCGGGTTGCTTCAAGGTTACCCGATACCTTCACGAAGTCGTGCAGAAAATCCAGCTCCCGAGGTCCGATGGGACCGAGTCAAGCAAGAAAATAAGTGTTCCTCATTTTATTTGAGTTAATAAAAGCGACACAACTGCTGCAATGGTGGCAGGCTCAGGCGGAAGGCAGAGGAGCTGCTCTCTAGGGGGAAATGCAGGTTTTTGAGTGCAAACCTGAAGGAATAGCAAGAAAAGGAGAGGTCCTGTGGAGGTGGGGAGAGCCCCTGTGCAAGTCTGGGGTGACAGTGGAGCATCCTTGGTGTTTTGCAAGGGAGTGGGCTGCAAGCCACTTCCATTTTACAGCAGTATCATTTCCTCTGGAAGGGCCAAGGGCTCAGTGCAAAAATCTACACCCTCAGGGCAGAGTCGCTTTCTCCTTCTCTTCTCGACAAGCCATTCTCTTTCATTTATCAGTCCTGGCTAACTGGAGAGTCCCAGACAACTGAAGGTTACCCAAAGTGATGCCCATCTACTAGAAGGGTTGTAAGGAGGATCCAGGAACTACAGGCCTGCCAGCCTGGCCTCAGTGCCAGGGAAGGTTATAAAACAGATTATTTTGAGTGCAATCACATGGCATGTACAGGACAAGCAGTTTATCAAGCCCAGCCAGCACGGGTTTAGGAAAGGCAGGCCCTGCTTGACCAACCTGTTCTCCCTCTATAACCAGGTGACCCATCTAGTGGATGAGGGAAAGGCTGTGGCTGTTGACTACCTGGACTTCATTAAGCTTTCAATACTGTCTCCCACAGAATCCTCCTGGAGAAGCTGGCAGCTCGTGGCTTGGACACGTGCATTCTTTGATGGGTTAAAAACTGGCTCGTTGGCCAGGCCCAGAGAGTGGTGGTGAGTGGTGCTGCATCCTGTTGGCAGCCAGTCACTGGTGGGGTTCCCCAAGGCTCACTTTTGGGGCCAGTCCTGTTTAATATTTTAGTTAATGATTTGGATGACGGGATCAAGTGTACCTTCAGTAAGTTTGTGGATGACACTAAGTTGGGTGAGAGTGTTGATGTGCTGGAGAGTAGAAAGACTCTGCAGAAAGGTTGGACATGCTGGATTGATGGGCCAAGGCCAACTCTATGTGGCCCAATAAGGCAAAGTGCTGGGCCCTGAACTTGGGTCACAACAGCCCCATGCAGTGCAACAGGCAGGGGGTAGAGTGGCTGGAAAAATGCCAAGTGGAAAAGGACCTGAGTGTACCGGTCAACAGCTGGATGAACACAATTCAACTGTGTGTCCAGGTGACCAAGAAGGCCAAGGGCATCCTGGCTTATATCAGAAACAGTGGACTTACAGCAGGACTTGGTAAGTGATTCTGACCCTGTGCTTGGCACTGGTGAGGCCCCACCTTGAGTCCTTGTTCAGTTCTGGGCCCCTCATTACTAGAAGGACATTGAGATGTTGGTGTGTGTCCAGAGAAGGGCAATGGAGCTGGTGAAGGGTCTAGAGAGTGAATCATATGAGGAGTTGTTGAGAGAGCTGGGGCTGTTCAGTCTGGAGAAAAGGAGGTTCAGGGGAGATCTTATTGCTCTCTACAAATACCTGAAAGGTGGTAGCAGCAAGGAGGAGGTTGGTCTCTTCTCCTAGGTAACTACTGACAGGGTAAGAGGAAACGATCTCAAGCTGCTCCATGAGAGGTTCAGGTTGTACATCAAAAATAATTTTTGCATTGAAAGGGTTGTTAAGCATTGGAACAGACTGCTCAGAGGAGTGGTGGAGTCATCATCACTGGAAGTGTTCAAGAAACAACAGGATGTGGCAATTTGTGCTATGGTTTAGTTAACATCGTGGTATTTGGTCAAAGGTTGGACTCGAAGATCTTGGAGGTCTTTTCCAACATTAACGATTCTATGATTCTATGAAAAGTTGTTTAGGGTACAGAGAGGTCCCCTGAGGCATTCAGGAATGTGGAGGGAGGTACAGAGGTCTCCTGTCCTGGCTGGACAGCAGTTGTGGTCAGCCTTCTGACTTTTCAGGAAGCCTTTCATTGCCCATAACTGCTTAATGTTTGTTTAACTGAATGTTTGCGAAGAGGCAAGAGAGAAGCAAACTCTCACTGCGAGGAGCAGGCTACCTCTGAGACCCTCAGTGCACTACCTCCCAGCAGAAGTTCCCAGCGGAGTGACCCTGGCAACTTGGTCTTTCCTGGAGGCAAAGCTCTCCCTGACAGGACACATGCCCTGTGTCACTGGAGGGCCACCCAGTGTCTGGCCTGCAGGTTGATCTGCGTGGCTTCCAGGGTTTGAAGGATGGCCTGCATACCCATCTCAGCCTGGGCAGGGAGTGCTGCTCAGGATCCAGTCCCACAGGCTACGCCCTGCACGGAAACCCTGAGCCATCAGAGTGGAGGATGCACTTCAAGCTGACCAGAGAAGGATAAAAATCAAAACAACATAACATTGATATGATATTCCATCCTGCATATGTTCCTGCTGTGTGTTTTACTGAGAGGAGGTGGGGTTAAATGCCAGAGAGTCTGTGACCCAGAAAGGAAAATCCTTTGAAATAATGGGCTGCTGTGTGGGAATGTCGATGATTTTTTAAAATTATTTTAAGCTAAGGTTAGTAGGAGGTGGCTGAACCAACTATCCTCATCAAGAGGTTCTCACAACAGAGATGATGGTTTTAATAACACTTCTGTCTCTTGTTATTTATCCTCATGTTGTAAACCAAACCCTCATTATTCTAAAATCTTTCCCTCATCTAGTGAAATTACCCTGAATGTCTTCTATGTAAATATTAAACGGTTGCCTCTGCAAAAGTCTGGTTTGTGTGTGTACGGTGGGAGGGGAAGTGTGTGTAATGGTGCTTCAAATAAAAAATTCTCCAATACAAATCCTTTGCCCCTGAAATTGTCAAGAACAACAAGGATCCTTATGTTCAGATACATGCATTACTGAGCAGTTGAATTTTTATTTCATATATATAAACATTATTTGTGGGTAATTCCTGCTGGCTGGACACAGGGTCGCATCCAGGGTCACCACTCTTCCAATCCACCTCCCTTGTTGCAAAATATAGCCTAAAAGACCACCATTATTGGGAAAAATATCAGACAACTGTCACATTACCTAACTTAGTGAAATCATAACAAAGGCTTCCATTAGAAGTGACATAACATAAGCTGGAAGGGGTTTTCAATTCCACTTACACTTCTTTTCCCTGTTCCTTCCCTGAAATGTCTCACATTCTCAGCATGTTCTGTGGAAGCTTGATTAAAGTCAGGAAATCTGGTTTTGTACCACTCATTCTTTTCCTGAGGGGATATTAAACAGCAGAGGGCAAACAAGAATGCTTATTGTCAGATCTGTGAAAAAATACGTACAGTCTTCAGTTATTAGATGAATATGTAAACATGAGAAAAACCTGAGAGTATTAGTGGAGACTGTTTTTTGTGTGCAACTAAGGGAAAGAGATAAAGAAAATACTGTATTTCCTCATAGAGGAGGACCCATGAACAAAAAACTGACCATGTATCATCCTATTTATCATGCTATTTATAAGATATGGATTGGAAGAAGCATTTATTTAGGGAAAAAAATCTGTCCAACTAGCCTGTGTATATTTATATCTAGCAATGGACTATGAAGTATATTCAATATATTTGTGATGGGTTTTATTAGGGGGGCAGAGGGGGGAAGAGATCAGCAAGAGCTGACAGATAATTTCATCTCACAAATACGACAAAGTATAATTTTACCTGCAGGTTCTTGTCTGCGATTTTTTCATCCTATATCTGGACGTCCCTCAGAGCAGCAGCCAGGTTTGAGGCTGAGCAGGAGACAGCAGCACTGCACATCTGTTTCATGAAATCTTCGTTTGCTTGTTTTGACACAAACACACAGAGAGGACATGGTAAATAAAGCGATCCTCCACACAGCTCCTGGAAAACAAAGGCTCAAAAGCAATGTTAAGGGGAAAAAGCTCTGCCCTGTCTGCCCTGTGTCATGCCCCTGCCCAAGAAAGCATCTCCCAGCTGGGCCTCCAGGGAGATGGAGCTGCAATGGCATCCACACATGGCCATCAACTCCCCTACACTGTGGCTCCACACCTGCCACATGACTCCTGGCCTGGCAATGGGCAACCCCAGCATGCCCCAGTCTAGAAGGAACCTTTGCCTTTTTGCTCAAGGGATGCTGCAGGGCTGAAAACAACCCCTCAAAGTACTAGGAGATCCTTGGGTGCCATACTGCAGGGAGGATCTCCTGGCAGGATGTCCCCTTCTAGGGCACCAGGAGGTTGATGAGCAGGGCAAAGTATACCCCAGGGAGTCTTTGCTTCTCTCTGTCTCTGGGTCTGTGGGGCAGGGAGAGTTTCCTTCTCCATACCTCTGATACTGGTGTAGTCTGCTGCAGTGCTGGGAAAGGGGGTCATGCAATACGAGGTCTCTCCTGCTGGGAAGAAAGTCTGGGAGTAGAGCTGGCAATAATCTGTGGTGCCAAGTGCTCCCATTCCAGCAGTGTTAGACAGCCCCTGTCATGCCAGATACAGGGCAAGCAGAGAGGTTTCCCATGCCCAGTGTGTAGTGGAGCAATGGTATTTATTATAGCTATGGTAAGCCTCCTGCCCAGTCTCTACTATTTCCTCTCATTTTGCAGTGTAGAATCATAGAATCATTTAGGTTGGAAAAGACCTTTGAGATCATCAAGTTAACCCAGCACTGCCAAATCCACCACTAAACCACGTCCCCAGTGCCACATCTACATATCTTTTACAAGGGATGGTGACTCCACCACTTCCCTGGGAAGCCTGTTTGAATACTTGAAATTCCTTTTGGTAAAGAAAGTTTTTCTAATATTCAATCTAAAACTCCCCTACTGCAACTTAAGACCATTTCCTGTTGTCCTGTCTCTTATTTGCTCAGAGAAGGAACTGACGCCACCTGGCTACAACCTCCTTTCAACAAGCTGTTTAGAGCAATAAGGTACCCCCTGAGCCTCCTCTTGTCCAGGCTAAACACCCACATCTCCCTCAGCTGCTCCTCCTAAGACCTGTGCTCTGGACCCTTCACCAGCTCTGTTGCTCTTCTTTGGACAAGTTCCAGTACCTCAGTATCCCAAAACTGAACACAGCAATCATCGCTGGTGCTAAGTACAGAGAGATGATCACCGGCCTAGTCCTGCTGAACACTATTTCTGATACAAGCCAGGATGCCATTGGCCTTCTTGGCCAATGAGGCACACAGCTGGCTCATGTTAGCTGGCTGTTGATTGTGCAGAAGCACAATTTACCAACATGAGGTAACAAAATGCAGGTACTAAATCATAGCAAAGGGGTCGGGGGTCAGGTAGAGAGATGGTGAAAAGAAAAGAGGTGCTTGCTTGATATGATAACTGGCAGCATGAGGTTTGCTGCTATTTTGGTCGCTCTAGTGTGGTCAGTGAGGCAATGACAAGCTTCTCTGCTATCCAGCAGTCTCTTTCTCTGCTGACTCCTTGGTGCTGTGCTATGCCGTGTGTGATGCAGTTGTGGGTGGCTGTGATCCAAGGCATGTGCTGGCAATCTGTTTCACCTCTTTATGACATTGGCGCAGTGGAGTAAGGTCTTTCTCCCATACTCTGCACAGTCTGGATGGCTGTTTGGAGAAAGGTGTCAGGTCAGAGAGCCTCCATAGATTTCCCACAAAACTCAACCTGTGGTTTCCATCATGTCTCCTTGCACTGAGAAGGCAAAAGTAAAGGGTATGAAAAATATTTTTTCCTACCTCCCTCCTCACATTCTGACTTACTAACAGGGTCTCAAAACTAGAGTCTCTCTGACATGTCAGGTGTCTCATTCTGCCAGCAAAGGCATTTTAAAACACCGCTGTCTCCATCTGTCCTGGTTCAGGCCAGGACAGGGCTAATTTTTGCTGTAGACAGGCAGAGGTATGGCCAGGACATCATTTCCTGGGAACAGGGGGTGGGGTGGGGGAAAGGCTCACAGGTCAAAGTAGCAGTAGTACTGCAGAGGGAGCAGTCAGGTATTGTTGGAGATTTCCACAGGCTGAGCAATAACATTTCTTTTCTTGTACGTTCTGTCAGTATTGTTGCTGTTACTGTTCATTTTCTTATCTCATTGCTGTTTCCAGTAAATTGCTCTTATCTCAACCCATGATCTTTAACTTTTGTGCCTCCAGTTCTGCTCTCCAGCCTGCTGCTGGGGAGGAACAAGGGGAGGTGGAAGCGTGCAAGCTGTATAAGGTCTGGAGTAGTTTCAGTGGGAACACTACATTGGAGAATACCATTTCTAAACCATGACACCATTTTACCCTGTGCATCATCCCTCTCTGCTTCATAGCTCCCAAGGAAACTGCAGTGTGTTAGCTATGCCACCAGCAACAGATCACTGCAGAGTCCTGTGGGACTGCGTCTGAAAAGATTTTCAATGGTACATGGTCAGTTTAAGGCCAACCACTGGGTACTTCTCACTGCTCCTGCCACCCAGGAATTCTTGGTTTACTGCTTTCAGTCCCCAGACTTTGCCAGTTTCAAGGCAAACCCAAAAGTAGCACACCTTTTATGTTGCAGGCCCAGGCTCATGTTTGGCTAATATATATTTATGAATTTAGGAATATCCCAGAAGATACCCAGAACCGCATTAATTATCTTCTCAATTATTTGATTATTGAATATGCAGAAAATTCCTAGGTCAACTTGTGCTGATGGAGACATTTCCTTGCTTATTGGTGCTATGGTGTTGGCTGGTCTGCAGGATATTTACTTCTGGCCCTGCAGACAGCCTCTCAGTTCAGGCTGATGAAGCTGTTTGAAATGCTGGGCAGAGATGGAAAGAGTTTGCCTACAGTGAGGAGGACTTCTAGGGAGCAAGCAGGCTGCTCTTCACATGGTATGCTGCGTGCAGATGGACAAGGAATACTTAAATTTCAGAAGAAACAGGTTTTCTCAGACCATGTGAAAACTAGTCCTTATGTGCTCACAGGTCTTGCCAACCATCAGCATCAAGCATAGCCTTCCCAGCAGGAAAAACAAGGAGTTACTTCACCTTGCCCAGGATCTGTCCCATGGAAGTGCTTCCTGCGGCCACCATGATTGCTGACAGAAACTGTGATGACTTTTGCAGGTGTGAGGATGGGTCTGTGTTCATGGTGGAATGGAGAGACCATGAGGGCTGTAGCTTTACCACAGCTGCTGCTAGCTGCTGTCTGTCCATGTGTCCAGTCTGCCTTCCCCTTCCTGTCCACATTCAACCCTGAAAACTGGGTTTGCAAAAGGGATGAGGAGATACTCATCCTGGCATAAGAGCACACATTTTTCTCTGTGTGGGGAAGGATATAACTCCCTGATCTGGGTTTTGCTACAGTACAGTCCTCCTGACAGTTAACCAAATCAGACAGTTGATTTTGCAGTAAAGAGTGTGGAAACGGGCAACAGACCTGAGACTGACTTACTCAATTCACTGATTTTATATATGGTGCATGTGGAGGACAGAGGAGAGGAAGAGATGAATGTAACTTCTGGCACCAGTGAACACGGGTAGAGCTGGTCTTTGAGACTCAAGGTTTTTTACCTTTATAACATTCTTGGTTAATTAGAAAACTAGGAAACTGATCTGGAAAGCTGAGGCAATAAGATGCAAAACCTAATGATTTAGGTAGCAGCTTTAATGCAAATGTGCTTGGGTGAAGTATTGACTCATATTGAAACAAAAGGTCCCTTTTACAGTATTTATGCTGGCACACCATACACCAGCCCTATGTGCCAGGGTCCTGAGAACACTCTCAGCCCTGGCTGTCCCTGCCCACCGCCATGGGCTCTCTTCACTCTGCCCAGAACCCCTTCTCAGGCCACCCAGGGCCTTCAGGCACTGCTGCATGCTGCCAAATGGCATTAATGAACCCTCTCCTCTCCTGTGGAGTGGGGTATTAGCCAGAGCGTGATAGGAGTGTGGATACTTGACCTCCAATCGCATCTGTCCTGGTAGCCTTGCCCAGCGTCCCTCATCAGCGGCCATGCACTCCCAGCCCTGCCAAATGCCAGGCAGAATTGCTCACCTGGGAGGTGACAATGGAATCTGTTCTTGTTAAACTTGCTGCAAAACTCAGGTGTACTTGCCTAGTGACATTGCTGCTGAAGAAATGAATCCCTCCATCCCTGCTCACCCTCCCAGGAGCGTTGCACCGTGTGGCAGTGCAGGTATAGGCACCCACAGCTCCTTCATTAAGGCTTCCCAGCAGTAGTACATGCTCTGATACATCTCAGATGATTGATACATCTTAGTGCATGATATTGATACATCTCACTACATGTGTTGATACATCTCAGATCCCACTCAGAATGCTCTTTCCCACCATAGGAAAGAGCATGGGAAAAAAGCTGGAAAGGATTTAGGCCCATGTTCTTCCTGTTAATATTTTAAGTTTATAATTATAGTTATGATATAATTATTAAGAAATACCTCTAGAGGCTCTTTTCAATGAGGAAAATTCCAGCACCAAGCAAGCTGAGCCATGAAACCTTGGGAATGGGTATGTTAAAAGGGAAATTTAGGTGAGGTGAAGATGGCATAGAACAAGAAAGCTCTGGATCTTCCTGGGTCCTTACAACGGGGACCTTATTGGGAGAAGCCTGTTCCGAATTTAGATAGCAGCAGTTTTACACTGACAGAGGGCAGGTTTAGATTGGCTACAGGAAAGAAATTCTTTCCATGTGAGGGTGATGAGACGCCAGCGCAGGTTAACCAGGGAAGCTGAGGCTGCCCCATCCCTGGCAGTCTTCAGGACCATGTTGGAGGGTGCACTGAGCCACCTGGTCTAGTGGAAGGTGTCCCTGCCCATGGCGGGGGGTGTTGGACTGGAAGGGTTGGAAGGTCGCTTCCGGCCCATCCCGGTCCGTGTCCCTGTGCCAGCCAGCCGGGCTGCGGGGGCCGGCGGGGAGGGCGGAACCCGCGCGCCGGGGAACGGTTCCCAGTGCCGCGTGTTGCCGGCCGGCGGCGGCGGCGGCCGCCTCCTCCTCCTCCTTCCTGCTGCCGGCGCGGGGGCGACGGCGCTGTGGCGGCGGGGCCGGGGCATCGCGGGCCCGGGCGCCTCCTCCCCGCTCCGCTCCGCTCCTTCCATGGCCGGGAACTTCTGGCAGAGCTCTCACTAGTGGGTGCCGCGGCTGCGGGGCGCGGGGGCACGGGTGCTGCCGGCCGGCGCCGCTCTCTGTCCATTCATTGCCGGGTCGATCGGCGGGCACGGCGCTGAGAGGAGGCCCGGGGCGGCCGCGGGAGCGCCGGACGGGCGGCGGGGCCTGCTTGCCGCGGGACCCTGGCGGGAGCTGGGCTGGGGTGCGGGAGGAGCCCGGGCCGGCCCCGCTCCGCCGCCGCCTCGGAAGCGTTTGGGCGCTCCGGGAGAGGGGTCGCGTCCCGGTGTCGGTGCCCGCGCCGCCCCGGGCTCCAGCGGCGGAATGCGGACGCTTGGGTCCTTGACACGCTTGTCGCTAGCGGTGGGACGTCCGGCGCTCAGTTTGGGTTGGACGCTAGGAAGTATTTTTCCACAGAAAGGGTGCTTGATATTGGAACGGGCCGTCCAGGGAGGTGGTGGAGTCACCGTCCCTGGAGATGTTTAAGGAAAGACTGGACGTGGCACTTAGTGCCATGGGCAGTATACTTGGCACGGTGGTGTTTGGTCCTAGGTTGGACTCGATGATTTCAGAGGTCTTTTCCGACCTAGTTGATTCTGTGATTCTGCCCTAAAACACCTCATGCTGAGCCGTGCCGTGATGTAGTGACTGCAACATAAAGCTTGTTAGTGACTGACAGGGTGTAAGATCTGTACAGCCAGCTCAGTTTACTACAGGTGGAGGCTAATCTCAGCCCCTGATAGTTCGTGTTTTGTTGATTTGGTTTGGTTTTTTTCAGTTGTCTAACTTTTGAAGACCCTGAGGAACGTTTGCTTGAGAAGATTGTATGTGGCTTTGTTAAAGGCCACAAGCCCTTTAGCCCCAAGCTATAATCCGTAGTCTGTTTGCACAGGAGACACTCAGTGTAATGTTCATAAAGAGTTGCTGAAATTATTTTCCATTCCTTTAGCTTACAATGGATTTTGGATAAACAAGATCTATTGAAAGAACGCCAGAAAGACTTGAAATTTCTCACTGAAGAAGAATATTGGAAGCTACAGATATTTTTTACTAATGGTAAAACTTTTCTTATTTATGCTATAAAATCTGTGCAATGTCTGCCGTGTCTAAATGCAGGTTTGAATTGCTTAGAAAATGTAATATTTTCACGGTGATATTACATATACTTGCAGAGCCTATTTTGGAAAAGAATTGGAATATAAATAACATCAGCATTTGGTAGTTATATTAACACAATTCTAGGAAAACTTACAGGCTAATTAGCTGCATATATAACATTTTAACCTGAGATAGGACAAGATAGTAAATTTTCTTATTTTCAAGAGGTTCTTGCTAAAAATATAAAAGAAGGAGAAGCTAGCAGAAACTGCTAAGCTAGTGTACTAAAGGCTCAATATCAAGCGTTAGTACTCAGACTGGGCTTTTGGTGGGTTCTTAGGTTGTGGTAAGTATTTTAGGTGATCTGTGCCATCCTGTTAAACAGCAGAGCTTGAAAACTTGTTATTTGTGTCCATTTAGATTCTCTGAAACCTGCAGCACAGCCTGTATTTTGTCTTCTGACTGATTCCCCAGCACCAGGTGGCTCTCAGATTGTCCACAAGTTTCTGAGAGCTGTTGGCAGGCAACCTGTTCTCCCAAGGAATTTGGGGCCTGTATGTGAAGTTGTCTAAGACTTACTTGATCCTGCAAAACACTTAGCCATCCATATGAGTGGCCACACCTGAGTATATCAGATTACAAAGGCATTTAACATTTTCTCTGTGCAATTGTTCAACATTAAAAAAAAGTCTCCTTATGCAAAGGATATTGCTAACTAGTAATTTGTTTGCAAGCAGCTCTTTAAATATTTTTTGCAGCAGTCCTTTAAAGAACAGAATGCTTGTTTTTTCAGCTATCTGGCCAGACTTGAGACAGAGAAGTGAAGTGACTTTCCCAAGGCCACTGGAAGATCTTATGTCAGTGCTGGAATGATATCTGTGAAAGATACTTATCCCAGCTTCTCTCTGAGTTATTTTTGTAACAATTGCATATGCTATAAACACGATCACTGTGGATTGCTTATAGGGCACCAGGAAATCAAGCTAGCAATGATTTACCCATTTGATCCATTCCCGAAATTCCTTGAAGTTAAAACAAAGTGTCATAACTTCATAATACAAAAGGAGGGGTATGGATATTTCTAAAACTGTATTTCTATGCTAATTTTCACTAGTATTAATTTGAACTAAGAAATATGCTTTTTAAATGTTTCACTTCATTATTTTTCTTGAGTAAACAAAGATTTAAAAAGTAAACAAGTTGGTTTGTTAGTTTTAGTCTGTAGTTTCCAGGGTCCTTTTGCCTGGCACTCCATGCTTCTCCTGAAGGTACGCTGAGTGACCAGCAGCAGCTGGGGAACAGCTCTGCCAGCATCTCCCCTGTGCACGTATGAACACAGCCTACCCTGGAGGAGAGAGTGGTGCCGGGCTTTCACCCCTTCTGTGGCAAGGAGAGGCCCCTTCATGGGCAGGACAGTCTGGAACTGCTCTGTACTCAGGCAGAGGTTGCTGTGTTCAGGCCCTGGATGTGTGTTGTATCATCACCTGCCTCTGAATAGGGACGCTGCTTTGGGTTCCCCCTTCTCTCCCATCTGCTCTACCTGAGTGTAGATGAGTCTTGACCACAGCATGTCACATTCCATGTGTGTCAGCCCAGGAGATGGTTGTTCCCTAAAACAATTAGAAAATTGTGTGGAGAGGGCAATTTCCTGCTGCTTCCTCATTGGAAAACAAGTGCAGTAGATCACCAACTGATTGTATGGCTATGCACAGCTATGTAGAGAAGAAAAAAGATAATCTTCTAAAGTAGTTTGAAAAAGGAAGCTGATATTGATTACCCTATTTGAATCACCAAGTCTTAACAGGTTTTGGTTGAAAAGTGTGTTAGTTGTTTTCCCTTTTTGGTTTTGGGCAGAAACTGTAATGCTTGTGTTAGGGGCTACTCAGAATACTCAGATTTAAAATAATCTTTATTAAAAAAACCACCTAATTGAAACCACTTTGTAAACATACAGGAACAAATAATCCTATAGTTTCTTTTCAAATGTTAAAAAAATAGTTACAAGTATTGGACTTTTTCCCAGCACATACAAGCTTCCATTTCATTAAGTCTCTCTAGGCTCTTGTCCATTTTTTTTCCCTAAACCACACTTGATTTTTCTCTGACAGCAGATGGCCTAACCATTCCTGAAAATCCCGTGGGAGTAGGAAACATATTTGGAGAATTCTGTTTAGCCTAATACTTGAATTTTTCTGATGCCCTAGTAGTAGGACAGCTTTTTAGCCCCATGGTCAAATTAAAGGAAAAAAATTCTTTCAAACCTCCCCAGATATACTGATAAAATCTTTAATATTTGTACAGATATTCTGGGCTTAACATCCTTTCTGGAAGTATTGCTTGTCCTTGTATCGCTGTCAAGCTATTCCCAGTTCAGCATTCTTCTCTTTAGGAAAAGAATGATATCACACAGACAGAGACTTAATGTTGCTTTGGTATCCGCACTGGGGGACAAATGTGTACCCTGTCTATTCACAGGGGATATATGATAGCATGGGGAAAAAACTCTCTACTCGAGTGTTTAAGTAGAGACTAAGAATTTAGTGATGATTGATAACAGAATTATTTTTTTTTCCTAGCAGTGGTCACTGTCTTGGTCTTGCTGTACATATTTTAAATATATACTCAAGTATATATAAATTATATTTTAAAATACTGTTAGTGACATTTCTCATGAGGGAGGAAAAAAAAGAAGAGGAAGTCTTCACACAGCCGAGCCTTGCTCAGAATAATGGCAGCAAAGAAGTATGGGAAAAATAACAAGTAACAACCTTATGTTTCACTGTGCCATTCTTTATATCCAACCCCTACTCTACATCCCAGCTTGATGCATCTAATTTGCTTGGCACCTTTCCTTTGCCTGGGAGGCCAAACAAGAGCTACCTGCACAGATGACACCAGGGTTGTTTCTTGGCCAACTGGCAGAGGACCACTGTGATGGAGCAGCTGACTGCATCCTCTGGTCTCCCACCCCCTCTCCCTAGACTAAATATGTCATTTTTTTAACACCTGCTGCCTCTGCCAAATTTAATGACCATGTTTGTGTTGGCAGCTTTACTTGTTTGAAAAAAATCCATCCATTTTGTATGGCACTGAAGAGCCATAGATTTATATTTTCTGTGTCTGAATTTGTTTTGCTCTAAAATGGAATACCTGAGCTTTAGCCTTCTGAGATTTGTGTTGTCATCTTCTTAAAGGTCATACTCACTTTGTACACAATGAAGTCAAGTTACCTTTCCCTTTTCAAAGGTGTCCTCAAGCTTCAGGAGGCAGCGGTTCTTCTCCTGCAGGTCTGTAGGTTTACAGCAGTGTGTTGTCTTGCTAGAGCAACATATCTGAACTGAGGGAGAAGACTGTGGTGCTGCTCCTAGAATCCCCTGCACTAGTCGTGTTTTGAGACCCTTTGCTGTTTGGTGTCAAATTGTTTAAAAAACTCAACTCAAGCTTTTGTTCATTTTTTTTTAAGTTATCCAGGCTTTAGGTGAACATCTTAAATTAAGACAACAAGTTATTGCCACTGCTACAGTCTACTTCAAGAGATTCTATGCCAGGTAGGACTGTTTACTATGATGGTACAAGAATAAAACATTTGCTAGGCACATTTTGGTAGCCCTTTAAAAATGCAGTTCTGTATTAAAAACAGTGCCACTTTTGTTTTCTGGATGGTGTAAAGCTTTTATGCCGTAATAAAGTTAACTTAAGCTTTGCTTTTTCAAAAGGAAGTGTGGTGCTCTTAATAGATGAATCGTTCTACGTGTATGAAACAACATATTATAATTTTGTTGTAACATTTCAGATATTCCCTAAAAAGTATAGATCCAGTATTAATGGCTCCTACGTGTGTGTTTTTGGCATCCAAAGTAGAGGTATGAAGTATTACAATTTTTTAATGTAAAATTATGTGATGTATGAGAGAAAGAAAACGTTTAGGACTTTTAAATTTTTTGTCATTCTTCATGCTTTGGGGGTAGAGACCTTCTCCTTTTTGCATAGATTTCTATAGCATCTAAGAAAAGGAGACAGAGAAGGCCTTCAAACGTTATCTTTCACAATTTTGTCTGAATTACTAACCCTGAAGTGCCTCTGAAAATTGAAAAAAGTATTTAAAATGGCTGTTTCACTGTGACACAGTGTTTATATATTTACATACACTATATCTTAAATTGTGCAGTGTCTCCTTTCTGTGTTTTTCCTTATTTATGTTTACTCAAACTTTAAAACATAATTG
This sequence comes from Atrichornis clamosus, assembly GCA_013400975.1. Taxonomy (NCBI): domain Eukaryota; kingdom Metazoa; phylum Chordata; class Aves; order Passeriformes; family Menuridae; genus Atrichornis; species Atrichornis clamosus. The sequence continues at coordinate 17,546 of WBMZ01010715.1, read as the reverse complement.
GAAATTTTTTCCCAATTATCCAGTTCTATTTCATATAGCAAGGGATCCTCAGAGTTTACCACACTTTCATTACTTGAATTAAAAGTATATTGTAGCACTTGTGGTGTCCTTGAGCAATGATCAAAAGGAAATGACCCATTAGGGATTGTCGTGAGAAGGCTCCATGCCCCCACCATTAGAAGTCCACCTTGAATGTGGCCCAGGGTTAGCATCAGCTGGGTGCTGCTTTTAGTCCTCTGTATTGCAGGAAGTTTTACAGCTGTTTGAGAAGTGTCTGCATAATGGAAAAAAATGAAATTGGCCAATTTGTGATATGTCAGCACTAAGGGATTTTATGGAAGGAACTCAAATACTTAGTGGATGGTAGAAGCAGAGCTACTAAACCAGTGTTGACTTGTGATACTCTTGTCTGTACAAGTACTGTGACACTTTTCAGTGTTTGAAAGACATGAAGGAAAAGAGGAAGAACGTTGGAGAGAGTGCTTTTTTTATCAGCCTGTTAAATAAGCCTTTAAGAAAGTACAGACATAGAGTGCATAGAGTATATATACATAGATGTAGCTTATATAAGAAGTCTGTGTAGCTTTCCTCATGCTAAAGCTTCAGCAACTTGAGAGGGCAGCTATAGCAGTATTGATTCAGCTATGCACTTCTCTGAAAGAACACTGTATACAGAAAATTTTCAGATTGCTGGCTGTCTCAGCACAGGAGCTAAGACTTCATGAAAACATAATTAAAAAAGGTAGTTAATGGCAGGTTTCTAAAGACAGTTTTCTCTCCAAATGGGATAAGGAAAAAAAATACCTTCTTGAAGCCCTCTTGTCTATTTTATATAAAAACTTTTAGCCGGCTGAGCTTTTGTGGCTTTAGTACCTTTCATAAATCTTTACTATTCCTCACAAACAACATAGAAACTAATCAATGAAATAACTTTACCTAAGAGTTTTAACTCTGTTCACCTTACGGGGAAAAAAAAAGGGTGGGGGAAAAAAACAAATACTACAATACTGCACAGAGAAACCCAGTTTAGTAAGAAGCCATTATTTTAATTTGATAACAGTGTGAATGTGTGGTGTTTCAGGTGGTTCACCTCGTTTACCATTCTTTTTCTTCAGGAATTTGGTGTTGTTTCAAATACAAGGTTGATTTCTGCTGCTACTTCTGTATGTAAGTATCAGTCATTTTCATTATACTGTAGTTAGGTATCTTTGTAGGGAGATCAGATGGTTTCTTTGCTTGTTTTTAAAAGGTAGCTTTTTATCAAATTGTGGAGGACTATAAGAGCCAGTTAAAACCATTTAGAATGAATAGCTTCTCTTTCTAAATACAGAGACAGAAGGGTCCTTTATTAGTTTTGGTTGATTCTGGTTGGACCTTATGCCAGGCATAAGTAAAAACAAAGTAATAAAATTAAACTATTGAAATTCATAAACAATCTTGAATAGTAAATTGAATTCTGAACTACTCAAAGATAGAATTGGAAACTTAGGGCTTTATTTGTCTGTTTTATAAAAGATATGGCTCCATGGAAGTACCTGTTTTAAGAATTTTTGGTAGACTGTATACCTTAACGTTTTGTTTAATCCATTTTCCCCCATCATAAAATTAGTCTTTGCACGTGATATTTATTTCTAAAATTACATTTTGTAACCTATCGTTCACAATAAATTCAATAAAATTACACTGTAGTTATTTAATTCTCTTATCTTTCACGCTTACCTTGTATTTCCCAGTTTGTGTAACTTACATCTCATCCATCAAAGTCTTAAAGTGATGTCTTCCTTGACTGAATGCTATTATCTGACCCAGAAGGTCCAGCTGCTCTCAATAGGCAGTTCCTGGCTGTGCTCTTCCAAATGTAGGTCAGCGCTTTCAGAATCCCTCGTAGCTGTTGAGGGGACAGGTGACTGGCTGCATCTGTAGCCTCCACATGTGGTGAGTGTATCAGTCCATGGGGCTGGCTGTATGACAGTTCTGCCACCAGGAACTGAAACACGTCTTCGGTGCCAGCACGACCAAGACCAGTACTGGATTTAGCAACGAGAGTTGCTATTTTTACATCAGCAGCATCTCTATGTGGAAGTTTTGATGCATCAGTGAAAAAGTTAGATGGATTTTGGTAAATAGGCAGTAGCTGATTTTACTTGGACATCTAGTTCTGAGCTGTGCCGGTTCTCAAAATCCCAAAATCTCAGGATCCCATAAAAGATTTCCTCCACAGCTCTTCCTTCAGACCTAGAAGTCCTGTCAGCCCTGATAAGTACTGTGGATGTCATGGAAGTGGGGGCAAAATGCAACAGGTTTTCTCTGAGCATTTATTCTTCTATTCTACCTGGTCTTCCTTTACCAGAGTTGCTTCAGTAGCACACAGCAGTTTTTTGGAGGTCTTAATAGAAAAGGTGAAAAAAATGAGGCAAGACAAGTCTTTTCCGAAGTAAGCTGACAAAAGCAAGCTGACAAAGCTAACGTCACAGTGGCCAGTTTAAAAGGTTTGCTTGCTTTTAGCTAGGTAGAAACGTGAAGTTAAGCAGCACATGCTTCCTTTGTAGGGAAGATAATCCAGACTGGTTTCCACCTTTCTTTGAAAGGTTTTTGCTCTATTTCCACATCTCACTAGAAGGACAGCTCCATATGGTTGTTGTGTCTGCGGCTTGCTTTGTGGGAAAAATGCTTTGTTTCTGTATCTTCTTCCTCAAAGTGGTATATTTTTTTACCATGTACCTCTTCAGTTTGCATACTTCTAGAAAAACCCTTTTTATTAATTCTTCTGTTTCTTGAAATAATTACAATTTCTAACCAGTAGCCTAGTCTTAGTGTCCTACAGCAAATTTTCTAGCAAAGTCCACCATAGGTCTAAATAGTGAAGTCTTTGATCCAAAGGACTGACACTGTGTTCTCTTTGAAGTGAATGTCATACTGATTTTCTGGAAGTAGTAACAATAGTATAATTTCATAATATACTGTCTGTCTTTAGTATAAGGAATATTGTCCACTTCCAGGATGTTAAATGTTACCTGTTTTCCTTGGAGGACAAGGACTTAAAATAGATTTTAAAATGTGTCACTTGTACAAATCTCAAATCCACATCCTCAAAAGTTCTTGTTTTTCTTTGTTCAGCATTCTAGCATGAAATCACTCTGTTTTTTTAACATGCTTCTTACCAGTGCAGTGGTGTCTGTACTCATTCTCCTTGTAAAATACACGAAGATTAATGAGATATCTAAATCAGGGATCATCATAAGATAGAAAACTGAGGATGTATTGGAACATTCTCATGGAGGCAAGGTGTCTTTAATTATATCATATGTCTAAGTACATGCTTAGGTGTCTGTCTCAAGGAGAAAAACACCCTTGACATGTCTGATAAGCCAGTGCCTGCACTCCAGTGTGGTAAATTGACTTCTTGCTTTGAATTTGAGCCTGGTTTTTGCATATCCCAAATCTTTACATCGTGGACCTGCGAGAAGTCTGACTGAACTCCCTCACCCTGCCCTTGGTCTTGCTTTTCTAAGACTTCATTGCTTGGTTTAAAATCTTGCAAGTTGAAGAATAAAACCAATGGAAAAAATCCCATGTGAAAATTCCATTTGGATTTTGTATTGGAACTGAGATCCTGAACATCAGTGGCTGGATAGCTCTGTGAATTATATATTGTGGGAAGTTAGGTGTCCATGAGCTAGCTGGTGGTTAACCAGAAGATTTAATAGTGACCAAAGTGCCAGTCAAATGTCTTACTGAGTACCTGTGCAAATCTGGGTTTCAGGTGTAATTCTCTTTCCCTTTCAGGGTCTTAAATCTTGTAACTTACCTTTTCTCTTTGAAATACAAACCTTTTGTACTGCAAGCAGTTGTACTGCTGAATAGATTTGAAGGGTTAGATACAGATGAATTAATAGAACAGGAAAGAAGTAAAAGTATTGATTACATAATTTTTAACATGCTTTTTTCTGTTTAATGTAGTGAAAACTAGGTTTTCGTATGCCTTTCCAAAGGAGTTTCCTTATAGGATGAACCATGTAAGTATGCTATTTGAAATACATCTTGATCAAACAAATTAATAATTTTTAGCAGGAAATTCCATCTTTTAAATTCTAAGAAAGAAACATTTTCATACTCATATGTCAGGGTTGTTCATAATTAGTTTTGTGTAGAGTATTGGGAAAGTTGCTATTGAAATAGAAAAAATCTGACATAACCTCCTTTCCTTAAATTGTTGACAGGAAAGACAAGTGATGTGGTAGGGTGACTGAAATAGTAGGTTTTCTATAGCATGATGATAAAAGAGATTTATGGTTTTTTAATATTCTTGGTTACAAATACATTGCTCCAGGGTAGGTAAATGGCCCTTGCACCTGGGATACTTCCAAGCTTGCACACATGAGTAGTTGGCTTTCAGAAAGCAGTTTTATTTTTGCCTGTAAAATTTAATGGCTTTTGAAAAATAGTTCTTAATTATTACTTAAAATTTAGATTTACAAGTGGTTTTCTAGGCATTCTTAGTCACAATGTTGAGAAGTTTTGTAGTTTTTCTTAAAACCAATTTTGACTTGTGCTGTAGAATTTTTAAAGTTAAATGTCTACTTATTTTTAGATTGACTATATGAAATACTATTTTTTTGTTGGTTTGCTTTTCACCCAATCTAGAGAGCCAAATGGTACATCAGAATATAAAGTATCTATGACCCTACAATAAAACTGCACTGCTATTTTACAAATAAAGGCAAAGGGAAATATATTTTGAAATACTGCTTTCCTGTAGCCAAAGTGGTCTAGTCTTTTCCTTGGTGTCACTAATACGTCATTTTCTCTATTGAGAGTAAGAGCTGATTTAGTTGCTGCAATTGGACAGAATATTTCATATGAAATTAAATCTGAAAATGCTTTGAAAGGCCGTTTGGCATGTTAGTGGCCTGATGAAGAAGCTCTAATTCTACAAAAGAACTTCTCTATTGCTGTTAAGTGTTTATGCACTGGGAACAATTTGCTGCTACCACATGTTGAAACAAATCAGACAAGGACTGCCAATGAAGTAAGCTTTCATACTAAACTTGATCAAAATGTTTAAGTTAATTGTTACTATGACTGGAATAAAGTTATAATGCTGATAATGGAATGGCCAATAATAGTTTTATTTTTTGCTTGGTTTTGTAGTTTCATATAAAATGCATTTAGGACTGTTGGAAATAGTTGTTGAGAATTCATATGCATTTGTGATGTTTGACTATGTCATTCTTTCTGCTCTCTGAAACATGCTGCTGATTAACTGTGATTTTGCTTCTTTGCAGATACTAGAATGTGAATTCTATCTCTTAGAATTAATGGTAGGTTGAGTTTTTTGGTGGAGCTGCTTGTGTTTATAAAAGAGATGTAACTGTATCTAAGTCCTGGTGCAGAGATTGGGATGTCAGTGTCCTTATTTCCCTAGATGAATGGCCAGTCAGGACCATAAAGAGTTGTATTCTTTTTATATCCTCTTCTTCTGGAAGAATCTGGAGCTACACATATGTGTTTCAGCAGAAGGTGTGGATACTATCCCACTCAGGCTAGTCTATAACAACCCAACAATTAGAGTAATCTTCTAGGAAATGGGATGTGGGTTTGAATCCTGTGAGGGGGAAATCAAATTCAGGCCTCCCATTTTCTGAGATGGTGCTGTAACTATAAGGCTGTTGGATAAAGGGAGCACAGTGTGACATTTTCTTCCAGACACTTTCAAACAAAGGAGCCATACCTGCTTTTTATAAGGGTTGCTGTCCCACTGCTGTGTTTTCTCAGGCAGCTGAAAGGATTCAACCCAGGCTGCTTAGGGGGCTTGGGTAAAGTGGTGCCTCATTTCTGTGTACGGCTTGATCTTGAATGGATTAAGCACTGAACTCACTGTACTATAGTTCTACTCAAGTGCAGACAGAGAACAGGAGAGAGAAACTAGAGTGGAGCTTAGTGAGTTAGCAGGTGAGAAAGAATATGTTTTGGGAACAGAACACAGAGGAGGTCAGATCAAGTTTTTGTTTATGCCTACAGTTGTTTTAATGCAGTTTTTAGATTCCTGTTTAGATTGAGTCCTTGATACCTCTGCTATACAGGACAGTAACTCTTGAGTTTTGTATACAGGAGTTTTATCACAAACAGCTGCATTTACAAGAAGTTATATTTTGGGAATTCACTTATTTTTCCAGTGTGCTATGCAATATATAGTGTGTGCAGTAACGTTTCACTTAGTGATGAGCACATGTAACTTAATGTGACCTTTCCCTGTAGTATCCATACAGTTGGCTGCTTTCAGCAAGAGGATTATTCCTTCTTGTTTACCTGGACGTGAAATGAGGGGATTTGAGAGCAGTGGAATTTTTCTTTTCTTTCTTTCCAAACCAGCATCAATTATTTTGGCATGCTTTCCATGTATGGTATTTAGTAACAGACTGTTTTCTGGCAGTGTTTTGTATTTCCAAGTGGGAATTACGGGTTTGTAAGCAAATGAGGTTTCATTGTGCTGCAGATGTGGCTTTCTGTGTCTCTGTGGGGAAGGACACTGACAGACTGGCGACTGTGCTATGTAATGGTATTCTAGAGAGAGCACTGCCCTCATTAGAGCAGGGCTAGGTGTCAGAATGCTACTTTAAAAAATAATCAGCAATTGACTTGTAAACCAAATGTTTTAATATGAACTGACAACATGCTCTGCATTGTAATCTAACTTCTATCCTGCTGACATTTTTCCTAGGACTGCTGTTTGATAGTATATCATCCTTATAGACCTTTGCTCCAATATGTGCAAGATATGGGCCAAGAAGACATGCTGCTACCTCTCGCATGGTAATGAAGACAGTGGAAATAGTTCTTCCTTTCATCAAGAAAGCAAGTGTTTAACAGTTGTGCTTCAAAGGTGGTTAAGCTTTGGTTAACCAAGCAGGCTTACCCATATTTGAATACAAAGAGTGCCCTAGTTAATGTGTGCAGGTATATGTCCCTGACTTAGCTTATTCTATCTTTAACCCTGTAATGATTTTCCTTTGCAATGGTCTAATTTTTATTTCTAGCTCTAATAGCACAGTTTTTACACTACTGAATGGTGACTATGAGTAGAGAAAATCTCTTTCTATGAACATACCTTTTTGCTGTAGCTTGTCAGAGGAGGTAGAAACAATATATAGGGATTTTTAGCTGTGTTAGTAGAACTCTTATTCTTGAACTGTTTCAAATACAGAAAGACAGTAGAAGTACTACCTTTAGGCTTGCCCTTACTTATTTGTGAAACAGATAGTTATTTTATAGTATACATCAACATCCTCTGCAGAAAGGCATTTATGGTACTAAAATAGTGTTTCCAAATAAACTTCTGCTCTGACTACAAGGGAAAAAAAAGAAAGGCTTTAAGAGATTTTTACAAGGGAAAAGGTCTCTTCCCTTGATTTTTTGCCCTGCAGTGTCACTGCTTTGACCATCTGGAAAACTGGCAAAACATTTGTAAACTGACAGCAGTTTTTGAAGTAATATAGTCTAAAGGTGAATAGGAGGATACTTACAAGTTCTTTTTTGCACAGGAGGATAGTGAATGACACATATAGAACTGATCTTTGTCTGCTGTACCCTCCTTTTATGATAGCTCTAGGTAAGTGACACAAGTAATGTCTCCTGTCATGTTTAACTGGATGTGTTCTGTGTGCTGTCCCATCACAAGCAGTCCTAGGATTGCCCTCATAAGGTGCTTCAGGTTGTGTTTCGTACAGAACTGACACTGTAACCTTGCAATTTAAAAAGTCTTAATGAAAAATCAGATAATTAATCCCAAGTTTTCTCTGTTGAACTGTATAGGGTTTATAAAAATAGAATGTTTCTGAGTGAATCAGGAGTGTATCTTTGTTCAATATCCATGTCACCTGATTTTTGCAGCTTGCCTACATGTGGCTTGTGTTGTCCAGCAGAAGGATGCAAGGCAATGGTTTGCTGAGCTGTCTGTTGATATGGAAAAGGTACTCTGTTTTTTATTCCCACCACTTGTTATGGACTGATCAGACATGGTAGTTGTGGTTGTCTTACACGTCTGTGATGCTGATTTGAACTTCAATCAGTGATCTTGTTAGATGCTGTTGGAATTAGATAAATCTCTTGAGGAGGGAGACAATGTCAGGTTATTTGGTTATCACATTGCTCTGAAAGTCAAGACAAAACTATTTCATAACAGAATAGCATTGCTGGTGTTGCCATTTTCCAGACAGAAATATAATCCAAATATCTTTTACATTTTTTGCCAGAAAAAGAAGTCTCTGCATCTTTCCATCATACAAGATTGCCAGCATGAGTTTGACTTTTAAGTTCAAGTGCATGTGATTTTCTGATTCACCTCTCAGCATTGTGCTGACATACTGTTCTCATTTTCTCCCTATATATGTGCATAGTATAGCAGAGTGTAGAACAGTTTTGACACTTTCAGGATGTCCAGCACGGTGACTTCAATCAGTGCTACACAGGGAGACCAAGATCATTCAGTTGAGTTCCCTGCTAATGCAAATTCCATGTCAAATAATCCCCGTCATTAATTTAGCAGGTTTTAGGGTGCAGTTGTCCTTATACGAGCAATGTTCTTCATCTTCACTAGTTCCTTTTACTTTTTAGGTTGACTTCTTTAACCTTTGCTTAGCTCCGGCAAGCAAACCAAGCTGGTACTCATGCACCTTATCACACTCTTTCACTTAGAATGTATATTTTTCAGTCTATTTTTTTTTTTTCTGAAACGGAGTGTGTGGAATTAAATAGCATTTTATGGATGAGATGTGCCATTGCCCTCTGTGCCCTTGGTATTGTCCTTTATCCCACTGACGTTATCCCGGCATTGTCTTTGTATTCCAGGATTTGTCTTCAAATTTAAACACAATGTGAATGCTATGCTGCATCAAGAGCTCTGTGAATTATGCTGTCATGCATGTAAAAGCAGGGTGACAATAAACTGGCAGCAGAGGAGAACCGATCTATATTTAATAGATAAAATTACCATAAGCTTGATACTGAACAGATTTGAGTGACGTGGTTCTCATGTCAGTGATACGGTCTAAGCTTGATTTTTTCACATGAACATTACTGACTTCTTCCCCAACTATGACTTTTGTTTCAAGGACATATATTGCTCTAGCACCTAATTAAAGTCCTGTATTAAAAAGAAGAAAGAAATTTACTTTATTAATGTAGACAATGATGAAACAAATTATGAGTGAAACATTATCCAGCTTTTATATAGAACATTGTGCTAGAAATTTAATAGGAAATTAAGGTAGATGAGGTGCAGTAGATAGAAAGTGGCCGCAGATAGAAAGTGTCCAAACTGGTAGAGGTGGAATATGAAGGGTCAACAATTCTTCTTATATGTATATAAGAATATAAGAAGTATTTAAAAGCTCCTTGGCTCTATTTCTTGGAAAGAAAGAATTCAGATCAATGTTTTGTGCTTTTGGGCTTTTGTTTTCCAACACTGTGATTCTAATACATATAGAACTGATAATCATCACTTACTGTGTTGATAATCCATAGTCATATAGCTGCAGTCATGCTGCCAGGTGTCTGTATTTTCCCAGTAGCTCAGTTATAAACTGTGACAGTAGTTGCAAATAAATTAAAAGCTATTTAGTTTGCAGCTATTTTAGTTCTCTTCTTTAGGAAGAAAATCAGTAAATACAGTTGCAAGTATCTGTTCAGGCTTCACAATTCACAGTTAAATAAAAAAACTAATGAAATGCTTTATTGCGACCAGATTAAGTGTGAGACAGCTCTGTTTATAATATGAAAATTGTGTTGTTTAATTTCAGTTTGGGACATATTAATTACACACTTGAACTACGACAAAGATAAAATCACTATTGTGCCTGACCTTAGGATTTCTTTTCTTTCTAATACAGATTTTAGAAATAATCAGGGTTATTCTGAAGCTGTATGAGCAGTGGAAGAACTTTGATGAGAGGAAAGAGATGGCTACTATTCTTAGTAAAATGCCTAAACCAAAACCACCTCCAAACAGGTACTGTACTTCCTTAATACACCTTTCATTTGGGAAAACTAGACTACTCTCTTAAGAATGTGTAAATGTTTAATTCAAGGTATAGTGTATGTTTTTACAGTGCAGATGTTTCTGTTACAAAACCGGTTTGATTGTTCAGGAGCTAGTGAGAAGCATAACATCCATTGTCTTATGGGGAGTGTTAATGTGGTTAGAATGTGATCAGTACAGCTCAGCAGATGTAAGGAACCCCAGTGTGAGGCTCCGTGGCTGGGCCAGATTCAGTGGGGCCTGCTTGATGTCCTATTTAATTACTGTGATTAAATATCACTGTTGGGAATCTGCACATGCAAATTCCTGTGCACATGCTTATGTAATGTGAACTTTGCAATGTTGACTTCAGAAGCAGATTCAGCAGGCAGCTGCATGGGCATATATTGAAATTATTATTCAAATAAATATGGTGAAGTTATTTATGCATGCTGAGAATAACCTTTGCATTTTTAATGAAACCGAGCAGAATATCTTGACCTGTTTGTGTATATGTTGAAGTATTTTTCTTCAAAAGGTTTTTATTATTTTCAGAATACTGTATTTTTAATTAAAAAGGATAAAAATGTAATATGATGCTTATTAAAGACACATGTTTTGTTTTCTTCAAACAGTGAAGGAGAACAGGGTCCAAATGGTAGCCAGAACTCTAGTTACAGCCAATCTTAAGGCATTCCAAAGAATTTCTTTATGGACCATTTTGACTCAAGACATCCTGGAATCTTTCCTGTGTTCATACAATGGACAGAAGGTTTTAGTAACATCTTTGACAAAGAACTCGAAGAATAAATAGCTTGTTTGTGTCAAGCATTTTGAAAGCTTTTTCTCTAAAACTACATCATTTTCTCTGACGCTGGAGCAAATGTGCTGAGATTTTTCAGTGTAAGGAATCAAACATTAAACCAAGCTGCAAAAGATTAACACTTTTCACTCAAAACAAATAGTTCATTATTGGTTTTATTTGCATTGAAGTGAACTATTTTTAAAGCAACAGTAACCCGAAGCCTAAGCATAACTGTATTAATGACTTGTGTTGTCTTCATTTTGTTTGTGACTGAAGGAAGATAGTGCACTGTATGTTAAATCTATCCATTACCTTCAGTTTTGTTGATTTTAAAAAAATAAATACAGATTCTGCAACAAATAACACACAGTCCTTCAGAAACAAATGCCTACAAGAGCCTGTAAAAAATATTGTTACAGTTTTAATGAAAGCTGCAGGAAAGAAAGTCAGTTTCTATTTTTGAATTTAAGAAAGCTGTTTTCCTCAGTAGATCTACCTGGATGTTTTTGCCATGATACATAGTAGCCCAGCTTACCAGAGAAGTGCAATATGTATAGTGATTCTGCAGTTTTCTGAAACATTTCAAGTGTTAGGAATTAAGAAAAACCCAACATACTATGATTTTTTTTTTTGAGTAAATGTACTGTATGGTACAATCAGAATATTTCACAATCAAGTACAAATCTGGATATGATTGCTATTTTTTATGGTGGATTTTTTTGTAGAAAATATATACACTGTTAGTCTGCCTTCACTGTTAGTGTGAATTTGTGTGGTTCATTAGAGAGTTTATTTAAGATCAAGTGTTCGGTGAGCTTCATACTGGCTAATTTTAATTGGGATGTTAGGAGCAACTCTAGAATAACTGAAATGGGATTCCTTGGTTAACTTTGTGCTGGAGAAAATGAGATTCCTTCAAACAGAAGGCCATATCCTGCATTCCTTACTCAGGCAGATATTCCACTGAAGACAGGAATTGGCCTAAATTGATTTCTTGATTTTTTAAAATAACTTTGTTTCTAATAAAGTTCTGTACAACTTTATTTTGATTGATAATGCCAACTTGCCCAAGTATAAAAATTGAATGATAAAATAAAGTGCAGGAACATTGGGGTTTTTTTTTCCTGAAACAACACATTTCACTGGTCTGAAATGAGGGAGATTCTTGAAAGCGTGTGCTCTGTGATGCGTCTTAGTTCTAAAAAGTGGCCCCTTAAACCTCACCTGTTTTTGCAAATACCTGTCTTTGTAATTGGCTGGTAATTCACTGAAATACAACTGAAGTGTTTTTGTATGTAGCCCATTAGGCTACTTGCATTTATTTCTGTTCAGGTTATTCTGTAAACCATTAGGTGAACAAGCCCCAATCACCTTGGTGAGATAGAAAATATATACATTTTGATCTTTGCTACTTTGTTGCCATTTGATCCATACCTTTTATAGACACTTGACTGATGAAGTGGAATTTGGCTATTTTGCTTTCATTTCTTGAAGTCTAAAATGTGCTATTTGTAATGTGGACTCGGGGAATAGAAATAAATCCAAGCAACTTGACCTCTGTTGTGTGGAGTTCTTAAATAGGAACTATTCTTTAGGTAAACATCAGTCTTCTCACATATACCACATAATCTGCCAAGAAAGCTCATGTTTCGGAATTAGGGAATTAATGAAGAATTCTGACTAGAGTCATTACATTTTTTCTTGCTGCTCAAGAGCCTTTGCAGACTTTACTTTGCACCTAAATCACAGTGGGACCTAAACCTCTGAGCTAAAATGTCAGGCACTTCTTGATGGTAACTAGAAGTTTCTTAAGGCCTTTCTATACTGTGAAGGTGAGGTTAATTTTACCAGCTCTGATTCCAGTAAAAAGAGTGGAAGGCAATAAAATGCAGTCAAAGGACCTGGATTCAGTGATAAGTTTTAAAAAGAAAGATGTAATTTGGAACAACAGGAACTGGAACATAATATGAATTCAATAGCCCTGCTACCAAGCAGGCAGAAAAAAAAAATCACCTTTCTTGTGCTTCATTTCAAGGGATAGGTACATAAAATTGTGGTATCTCATTAAAAGATAGCTGAAAATCTTCACAGATTATGTGGCTACAGGTGACAGTGAAGTGTCAAAGCAAATACAAGCCATCTATGCCAAAAAGACTTAAGGAAAAATCCCAAAGGAAACAAACTGAATCAGACAAGTTATTTAACTCAAAAGCCATCATTTGAAGAGCAAATTAGAAAGGATTATCTAATCTGACAAACTACAAATAGTTTGAGAAGCATCTTGCAAAAAATTACCACAATTCATAAAAAAGGAAAATAAAAAAGAGGGATACAGTAGTTTTCCAATTAAAAAAAAACCCCACAACTCTTCAGTTCAGAAAAGACAGTGGGGGTCTAAAAAAATCATGAGTGGTGTGAAGACTGATGAGGTGACAACAGAAGAAGCCGGAGCAGCTGATGAAAAGAATACATGGCAAATTGAGAGGCAACAAAAGGAAAGATTTCTCACCACATATTGTTAAACCCAGTGCAACCGGCTGTGTCTGCTGGGTGTTTCTGTTGAAAATTTACAAATACCCAAATATACCAAGACGTGCAAAGCCTGAAGAAAGTACTGAAGCACTCTGTGTTGTAAATGAGGGTAATCTGGGAATTGTATCATTACATACTAATCCTGTTTTATGCTCTTCCTCAGATGTTTATTACCAGTTGCTGCCAAACAGAAAATAATGGGCTAGATAGATCTTGGTGTGACACGTATAACTTGTTTGGTTTTTGTGGCTGTGTAGTTATAGGTGTTCCCAACAAACTTTAATGTAGCTACAAAAGGAAGCATTGGCTGCTCATGACTAAATACTGACTGTTTAGTTGATTAGATTGCCTGATTTGTTCATTTGTATGCTGAAGTTTGGTGGCTTGAACAATACAGCTAAGCATGATGAATTATACATTTAGCTAAATATTTTCAGTGTCTCTGAAATCCTGTATAGAGTCTGGCCTTAATGATCTTCAAAAGGCATTATCAGTCCTGATGAGGCCTGGCACAACACAGCCAGCGGTGGGTTTCTGTTGTCCCCTTGACCACATGCCCACAGCTTTGTGAAACCAACAGTCTAGGGCATGTTAAACAGGCAAAATGAATAGATCATAGGATATGACTAACTCCAAGGAAACTGCAACCATTACTCCTCCTGATCCAGTCTGAAAAAGAGCTTTTGAGAGTAAGATAGCAAGAATTGCAGGGTAATTTACCTCAGCAAGGTAATACATATGCTCATCCTGGCATTTTAATTTCCTCTTACTCCCATTAATTCATCAGTTAAACTAAACTAATATTTTGAAAATTAGTGTAAATGCGGGTTCTAAAGTCGTTTTTTTAATGGATTTGAAATAAAGTATAGCAATAAGACCACTAAAAAGTCAGTGATACTTTGAAGAGAAATGCATTTGTTACTCACTATTATGACAGCTACACCACGGGGTCTCTACTTACTAGCAAAGATGAGAGCACAAAAACCCTTCTAAGCGACACCACCCGGGCAGCACAGCAAACACAGCTGGCTGTGCCGCCTACAGGGCTTCTCCTCTGTAAGCCAAAGACTACAGAGAAATAAAATTCTAGTAACATTTGTTATTTTTCCTTCTCAGTTCTCTAAACTTGAGAGGGTGTATATTTTACATGCACTTCTAACCATGCAGATTGCACTGCCAGAATGGAAGAGCTGTAGGATAAGCACACATTGCTTGCAATACCAAAATCTTCATTCCTTTTTCCAGACATCCTAAAGGGTCCTGAACTTCTGTGCTAGGACTTTAGCTTTCTAGAGGTCAAAGCAATGCACTTGTGCAAGTTCCCCTGAACTGCTACAGCATTAAATAAAACAAAAAAAAAATCCTTAAAATTATGACTATGCAAATATTTAGGGAGGGATGGGTCAGTATGTTTTTTAAAGACAGGCAAATTAACATACATAGAAGAAGGAAGAGAGTTTAGTAACTTCCCTGGACACCTCCAGTGCTCCATCCTAAAAGGATTACATCTCTGTAATAGAGACTTCAACTATAGGCAAGTTCTCACTTGACACTGAGTTGCTGAGAGAACAGAAGTTGTTGACTGAATGTCATAACATTTTGGGCTCAGAAACAGATCTGCATATAAAAGTGGATGTACTTTTAAAATAAGGAGTCATACAGCATTTTTAACAATGAGTATTCTAGCATCAGGCCAGTTTCCCTTTGCATTTTCTGACCAGCAGTGAAGCTTTGGCCTGAAAATCACATAGTACAAACCTAAAAATTTGTACTCCTACTTTTTAATAACACAGCAACTATTTTAAAACTTCATCTACACATGAAGTGTAATAAATCTGTGCTTAGGGCACTTATCCAAATTCCATTAGAATATTTGCAGTTTGACTATTCTAAACAAACTACCCAACACAGGTATTTGAGAAATAAGAATTTTATTTGTCCTATCATCATTAGTTTAAACAGTCATAAACTACATCATACAAAAAAGGTAAACATAATCAGCACTTAGGTTCTCTTCACATGCATTCACCAAAAACAAAACCCAAAGCAAAGGTTGAAAGGTTGAGCAAATTTAATGTCTTCTGTTCATGTTGTAGTCTTTAGATATAATTCAAACCAGGCAGCTGATATGCATGGCTATTGGAAGGTGAATGTCCATTTACACAAGAAGACAGTAGTGAGCTTTATTCTGGAAGTGGAATGCATGCAGTTTGCTAAAACCTACAAACCTTCCTGAAACCTTGGTGGGGTAAGGGTTATGGCCGTCATCTTTATTTCTCCTCTGGAGGTTCGTGTTTTGTCCAGTCCTCAAAGCCACCACCATACTGCTGAACTCTGAAAATACGCAGAAGATACAATGTTAAGAAGGCCTCTTCTTGAGAAAGGTATAAGAGGACATGGCAAAAAACCAAAAAGTCAAAAAAACCCCAAATCCAAAACCCTACAAAAACAAAAAAAACAAAACAAACAAACAAACAAAAAAAAAAAAAAAAAAGAAAAAAAAAAAAAAAAAAAAAAAAAAAAAAAAAAAAAAAAAAAAAAAAAAAAAGAAGAGAGGAAAAAACCCAACCCATACAGAAATTCTCTGCAACCAAATACATGTGCACTTAGCTTCAGAGAGCCAGAAAGACATTTGCACAAACTGAACTCTGGAAAACAAAAACCCACTATGTAAAACAATACTGACTCCTTCAATTAGGCAGCATGAAAACCAGGAAATGGAGGGTATTTTGCACTTTGAAACAAGACCGTGGTTCCACACTTTTGACTGGAATTAATATGAATATTCCAATTCATGAACTGCAGTTCAGTGAAAACATGAGCAAACAACCAATGTCTTAAATTTTATCTGCAGTCTTCAAGACAGCAAGGCACCTTCAGGGATGGGTGTAACAATTCTGCCAACCACATGCTGCTTTTGATTTCACTCTATCATAATCTCATAGTTTTGTTAGCTATTGCCTACACTGCTTTACTCCTGGCAAACAATCCAAAACTTCACTGGAAGTGAAGCCGTACTTTGTCAACAGTGAACGGTACAGGTAAACTGCAATTCAACAAAGGGTGTGGTTCCATAAACTATTTAATTGAAGATTGTACTTCTACCAAAGCAAGCAGTTCTCCATCTTTCCAATCATCCTGCATCTCAGGACTAGTGCTTATGAAGCTGGAAAAGGAAGCAACATCTTGGCAAGGGAGCCCTAAGAGGCAGAACGACCCTTCAGTGGCAGCGTGGTCTTGCAGCAGTTTGTGTCACCCGTGGCATATGTGCAGAGCTGCTGAGGCTGGTTTCAGAGGCTGGTACACCCCACTTTGCTGGAACACCCAATGTCATCTTTCAAGGTTCAGTGGAGATAAGAGGTGGTGTCTAACTCAAATACCAATTGTTTTGTTCCTATTCCACCTGTAAATTTTTACCCTTGCCCAGAAGGTAAGTATGTGTTCTGCTTCATGGGGGGAGGCAGCATCCCATCCTTACACACAAGGTCATACCTGCTGAAACCCAAGGACATGGCAAAACCGAGTGCTTGTTTACTTCTTGTTCCTGCCAAACAGGAGAAAACCACAGGGTCTGACTTGGATGGCATCTTTTGATTGTACTGTTCCTTGAACTCTGTTGGGTCCATTTGTAGAGCTTCCATTAATTCACCCACTGGGAAATACAGAAAACAAATAATCATTTATTCTCCATCCACAGACAGCCTTACATTGTAAGACTTCTAATTACTCTGGAGATAAAGTTCAGCCTCGTAACATGCTAGTAGCGGTCTAGCACTGCTCCTCTTTGCTCAGTCACAGCCACTTGACCGCAGCCTTGACCATTCAAACAAAGGGGAATATGGAACACCCAACGCCGGCACATAGCTGCATTGACAACTTACATGGTATGTTGATGGACTCTGGGATTTTTCCAAACCTGTCGATCTCCCACCTCTCCCGCACGTCAATGTGGAGGACGTTGGCCTTCTTCAAGTCTTTGAGCTCCTGGTAGGAGAGGTTCGGCGCCCCGGCGGCGCAGAGGCTGCGGCAAGTGGGGCCTGGCGGGGAGGCACAGCCCGTCAGCCGGCCGCAGCACCCGCTCGGGGAGCGCATCGCCGCCGAATGCGTCCACACGGGGCTGTCCCCGGGCGCCGGCAAAGCTCTCCCCCGCCCGCCCCGGCGAGCCCCAGCCGCCCCTCCGCCCCCGCTCACCGG
>WBMZ01010711.1:401952-425399 GCA_013400975.1 Atrichornis clamosus | reverse complement strand
CCCGCCCCGGCCGCGGCCCCGCCCCAGCCCGGAAGCGGCGGCGGCGAAGCCCCGGCCGAGGAGCGCACGCCGGGCCCGCGTCACGTGACGGGGGGAGGCGGTGGGGACATGAATGGACCGGCGTGGGAAGGGGGCGTGGCCAACGGCGCACGTGAGAGCGAGCGGCGTTGTCAGGGGACGGGGCTGGGGTTGGGGACCGGGACTGGGACCGGGATCGGGACCGGGGACAAGGACCGGGACTGCCATCAGGATCGGGACTGGGACCAGCACTGGGACCTGGCGGTGCCTCACGGCCGGGTCGGACTACCGGGAGTGGGCTGCGGGGAGTGGGATGTCGGGGATGGGCAGCCCGGGATGGCCTACCCGGGCCGGCCTCCTGCTCTGCCGGTGGTGCCGCCGTTAATTACGTCTCTCATTAGCGGGCAGTGCCGGCGGCGCAGGGCCAGCGCGGCGGTGCCGCTGTCACAGCGGAACACGGGACCGGTGGGGCGAAGGTGGACAGGCCGGGAAAGCGCAGCCGGTGCGCGTTTGAAGACAGGGGCGAGCGGCGGGGCCGGCGGGGGCAGATGTGCCCTTGGCTAAGGGGACGGGGGTCGGCTTTAAGGCCGAGCGAAATCCCAGTCCCTGCTGGCAGCTCCTGCCTCTGGAGTGGCCGCTGGAAGTGCAGGCGGGATGCTCAGGTTCCCGGAGTACACCGTGGAGTTACTGTGTGACTGCTGCCAGTTCTTCAACATCCAGCTTATTTCTCTCTAGAAATACATTCTTTGAGCATGTAATAGGAAGAAATTATTCCTTGTGAAGGTGGTGAGGCCCTGGCATAGGTTGCCCAGAGAAACAGTGGCTATTACATCCCTGGAAATGTTTAAGGCCAGGTTGGATGGGGCTTGGAGCAACCTGGTCTAGTGGAAGGTGTCCCTGCCCATGGCAGGGGTTGATGTCTCAAAGGTCCCTTCCAACCCAAACCATTCTGTGATTCTAATAATATAGAAAGCAGAGATGCAAATCAGAATGAAGTAGAGTACAATCAGAAAAAAAGGATTTGTAAATTCTAGTGCCCAAGGCAGAAAGCAAGTTGTATATATTCATTAAACACCCTTGGTGAACTCTTTTACTGCGCAGAAATCAGTAGATCTGGATCTTCTGGCACTCTCCAAGGCAAAATTTATTGCCTCATTGTAACCATGCTTTTTCTATGTCCAGAGAAGGGGAGGAAGGAGGAAACAGATAAAAGATTTGTCAAGGTCAGTGCTGGTATCAGTCTTTGGAGGCTCATGTTTTCAAGCAAACTGTTTTAACAGCAGCTGACACAACTGAAGGCAGTGGGGTTAGGAATCTAGAAACCCCTGTGAAGTCTCAGATACAAATCACATTCAGCAAAAAAGGAAAGTTTCAATTGTAGGGGACACAAACAGTACTTAGGTCTTTAAGATGAACTTTCAGAGCTCAAACTCTGCTCCAGAGTTTGTCTGTAGAAAGAGACAAACTGATGGATCAGTCTGTTGAACTGGCAGGTTTGGGATTAATTTTCAGATTGCAGTATGGCACCAGTGATCTCATATTCCTTATATACTTTCCTGAAAGGTAATCACAGCTTCTTCGTCTTGCTCAATCCTCTCTGATTTTTTTTTTTTTCTAGGCTGACATTCAGTGGAATGGAGGTAATGTGCATATGACTGATCTTCACCTTCTGGATCTAAGGAAGGTCTTTCATTCCGGCTGATCTCCAGTTATAAAAGAAATTGTTATGGCTCAATCTTGGCAGGCTTCAGAAAAACTCCAGCACTTCAAATGCATTCAGCTAATATGCAGAATATTGACTCATTGCTTACTCATGTGACTAACATTTAAATGACACTTTCTCATTTTTAAAGGATATTACAAATGATGGTTTAATCCTCACAGCCTGATGAAGTCAGTTGGCATCATTTCCCCCTAATAATGCAGGAAAAGTTTGTAGAAAAAAGTAAGAAATTTATTAGGTGTCATTATTGGTTTTAGATTTATTTCAAGGAAGCACTCCTGTAAATGTGTGCTGAGCCAACTAATGAAAACTACCATAAGTGATGGTGGAACTGATTATAATCCTGGGTGACTAAGGAGGAAGAGGATGCTTTGCCGTTAAGCTACCTATTCTCTGTAGTCCAGCTGTCCTGAAAGAAGTTGAAAGAATTTACCAATATGTGAGAATAACACTTGGACACAGCATCTCACCGTAACTGACAGCGAGGGGCACTGGTCCTCAAAGTAGTTTTTACAGACTTCAGTGACAGCACCTCTCTTGAGACTGCTTAAAGGCCAAAATCACACATTCCAGCTTAGTGAAGGAATGGGTGCATCTTTTTCTAGACGTTATTCAGCCTGGAAGTCCCAGTTTGCAAATGGTTTTCATGCATTGTCACATCTAGAAAAGTTGCAGGGAGAAGCACAGCAAACTTGTCTAACAGAGAACAAGAGAAAGACAAGAGTCCTTCTCTGTGGGGCACCAGGAGGTGCAAGGAGATGAAGGAAATAAACTGAAGAGGGGAACAAATAATCGCAAAATCTGCCTTTGGATAGCTTGTGCCTCTGTAGTTGCCAGTTTCTACAACACACAGTAACAAGTTATTTAATTGCACTAGTAGGTGGAACATAGTTGCTTCTTACTGACTGCATCATGTGTGTGCCCTGAAGCATGTCTGACATGAGAAACCTCTGTGTTACAGTAAAGAGACATTTTTGAACAGAAAAAACTGTTTTGGTAAGTGGTCATGCTGTGACATTGAACCTGGACTTTTGGGTGGACCATGGTGTGGCCAGGTAGCCTAAAAATAAAGTTAGATGGAGAATTGGAATGACTTCTGCAGAAATGTTACAAGTAGGTGTGTTTGACTCATTTGTCATTTTAATGAAAATACTTTTAGACTTTTCTCATAAACTTGTTTTAAAGCCAGTCCAATGTTTACAGCTCTCTCACTATTTAAACAGCGAATGCAGTTTCCCCTCAAAGAGAAACAGCTCTATTGTTATGGTGGAACATAAACTCACAACCAGACTAAGAGGTGACTCTGGCTTATTGAACTTGTTGTTTACAGTGGTTGGAAAATACCAGCCAAAATCTCATGTACTTGGAAAACACCAATGCCACCCTGATTTTGTTTCCCTCTTTGTTGTACTGTCCTAGCCATGATTGTTATATATGTCCTCAGAGATTTCCATAGAAGGGAACTGAAAGTTCATTTTGTTGCCACCAAATCTTCAATTTCACGTGTATGGTTTACTCAGGAAAAAAGAATACCTTTATCATATTTAGTTAGAAGTACCATAAGAATGTATTACTGAGGGAAGCTTAGTATGAGCTAAAACTTGCTGTTTATAAAGCATGGCTAAATATGGGAAATCCAGACAAAATCTAATGATAGGACTCTACAGTACATAAGCACAGAAGGAGATGTATGAAAACTGGGGTTACAACAGCTAGAAAAAAATTCCTTTGCAGTTGCTGCATGAACGAGGAGTGTGTGTGAGGCTGTATGAATCCAACCTCCTTTGTTTGGAAGAGAACATTCTTTTTCTGACTGGTGTTAATGGTTTGGGATTAAGAACCTCGTATAGTTGGAACTCAGGATTTTAAGAAGAGGCTTCTGTCCTACCTGCCAGATGAATAGAAACACTCTCCACAGGCTGCAGGGCAAATGCTTTTTTGTAGACTTGAATTAGATTAACCAAAGAGTCAGCAAAACAACTGGTGGTGTCTTGCAGGAAATCTCATCACCTACTGGACACAAGAAGGTAACTGGCTGAGGAGAAATATCTTGTCCCTGTACTCCTAGACATACCAATAAGATAAGAGGATGATAAGAGGAACATGTTTACAAAGGTTTCCCTAATCTTATGTTTTAGATGGGCAAGGCACTTGCTGTTTAGTGTAGCTGACTGTTGGGGCAAAGGATCAGTTTACTGCCTGGAAAAAAGAGTATTTGGGATATTGCAGAACCCAGCATTCATATAGTATTGCAAAGAATTAATTTAGGTTTTCTGGAGTGATTTTATCTTTCCTTCCTTCCTTCCTTATATTTCTTGTCCCACCCAGACTCCCAGTTTCCTGTTTCTAGTTTATTTATAGCTAAATGTAATAGGTGGATTTTAAGGAAGTGCCTTGGGAACCAGATAGTGCAAATTCCCCTGAGTTATTGAAAATCACATTTCTTATGTGTAGATATTGATGAATTGCGTTTGGTTGCCTTTAGCTGAGGGATTAAAAGTGTTTATGTAGAGAAAAACTATGTAACCCCGCTGCAAAGCTCAGTGGCAGTGGAGAGGTAACAAAGTAGATGCACAGATGCTTTTGACTCCACAGGTAGCTGTGCAGCCACAGGCAAAACAAAGATTTTAGCAAACTTAGGAAGTGTGTGAATCTGTACACAAGCACCAGTTGTCAGATTCCTGCAATATACTTTTAGACTTTGTCTATGGTAGGAATTTTTGCCGCCTTCACGGTTTTTGTCCATTGAGAAAGGAGATTTGAGCTGGGGCAGCCGCCAGGGCTTCGCCTGCTGTCAGCAGTGATTTGCAAAGAGGCAGTTTCCCGTGGTTTCAAGCTGGGACCCGTGCACACTAGTAATCATAATTACAATATTTAGCTCTAATACAGTGCTTTTAAGATGGGTAGCTAACAAGCCTTTTGGGGGATGGAGGGATACCATTAGCTGCTGAACTTGTATAAATTTTTGCAGCTGCTACAAACCATCGCGGGGCTGAAAGGGAAAGAAGAACAGATCTTTTGGTGTTGTTGTGCCTCCTTCAGCAAGTCTGTCCCCGTTGTTATTCCAGTGTCCTAAGGGAACAGGAGCTGAACCATGACCGCTTTTTTCTGCAGCAGAAGCCGAGTACCCGCTGGCCTACTGAATACAAAAATGAAGTTTCATACTGTTTCCCTTGAATGGAAGCAGCATGACGTGAGCGTGGAAAGAGTGGAACAGTATGTTAAGGAAAACAGGACTGAAAGGAGAGAATAGCTGACTCCAGGGGCTGAGCAGATCTGCCCCCTCTGCTTCACTGTGTGGGTTTGTTTTCAGCTCTTCAACTCAGACCATCTCGTGGGTCTCACGACACATCTCCACAGCTCTGGGCTGGAAAATGAAACAATTGCAAGGAGGTTGTTCGTTCTTCCTGAAAAAAGCTACACAGGTTGTGGGAAATGAAAGCTAAGGCTGAACTTTAAAACAAGCTGAAAGCACTTAGATGCAGAAGTGCAGAGCAAAGCCATTCGAGAGAGTCAGATTTGGAACAGAGCCCTGAAAAAAACCTGCAGTTATGACTAATCCATTTTTAATGTGTGTGGTTGTAGGTAAAATCACTTCTTTAAAAGCTCGTTTCTCTTGCTGTATTGGTTACAGCTCTTTACAGTCATTTTAGATAAATGATGTGTTGACATGTGAGTTCGGTTAGAGATGGACTGAAAGGGCAGAATCATTTCTGATGCTGGAGAGGCTCCGGCTGAGCTGCTGGTGGAGGGGAGAAATGATCCAAAGAGGATATTCAGTGTCAAGCTGCAGCAGTACCCTGAGAGACCCACCCAGAGGGAGGCACTTGGATGCTCCCTCTCTCCTTCAGCCGAGTTAGCCGAGGAAACGACGTAATAGGACTGTAGAGCCCCATTTGTGCAGGGACAAACTCATGCAGTGACATTTTAGAAGTGAAACAGTCTGAAACGGAAACTCCTTGTTACACTGAGCGAGCCTGTGAGGCACCACACGGTTTTACAGGGCAGCCTTTGGGTGCTTTTGTTTTGTCCTCAAGTTGCCCCAGCCTTATTTGCTGGTCCCCTCGCAGGGATCCCTCACTTCTGTGACACAGAGCCACTGGTGTTAACCCTCTGCTGTGTCACTGTGAGCGTCCTGGCTGTCGTGGCACCAACCCAACACTTACAGACTTTGCACTCTTATAATAATCAGTAGAGCTGTGAATAAGAGCATGAATTCGATGCAAACAAGCCTTGACTGTGGCAGGGAAGAGCATGGAGGCTGTGTAGGCAGGTAGAAAGCAGCACAGTGAATCCAATGCTCATGGGATATGCTCAAGGACTCCCTCAGTGTAGCTGAGGGCAGTGTGGTGTGGTGACAGAGCCTGTAGTGACACGCAGTGCCCTGACGGTGAAGGCTGTTCTGATATCCAGGAACAAAAGCAGTTGACATTTCCCTGGTGCACCCTGAAATGTGCTGCAATGTGATAGAGCAACAGGGAACTCCTTGCTGGCTTCTTGCCCTCTGCAGATTCCTTTTGAGTTAGGTGTTGATCTTTAAAGCAAGACCTTCTTCTTCAGTTTCTCATTGTCTAAATTCTGCATTGAAGCTTGAGTAACAAGTCTGTAAA
Source organism: Atrichornis clamosus (assembly GCA_013400975.1). Lineage (NCBI taxonomy): Eukaryota > Metazoa > Chordata > Aves > Passeriformes > Menuridae > Atrichornis > Atrichornis clamosus. Next base: position 419,048 of record WBMZ01010711.1, on the reverse strand, counting down.
GCTGCAGGATTTTTATTTTAAGCTCTAATTAGTGAAACATAGAATAGGTTGGAAGGAATCTGAGAGAGAATCACCAAATGGAAACCATTTTACAGATTCGGTGCCTTTTATTTTTTATTTTACTCTGTTCCACATCAACACAGGCCTGTGTAGTGCTGGGCTTGTATCAGCACCAAAAAAATGGTTTATATTAGACTGGTCCACAAGCCTCTCCTGCTGTTAAAGGGCACCTCTGCCTCTTGATCAAAACACCACCTTATTTGCCCTCAGTGATTTGGAAACCCAAAGTTGTGCTCCTGCTGCCAGGGTTTTGTACTAGAGCACTGCAGCTGCTTGGCTCCAGCAGGAGTTTGGAGGTGAGAGAGGTGAAAACCATTATCTGAAAACCACTATCCTGACTAAAAGTCTGGAGGTATTTAGGCAGAGGGGCTGTGATGGAAGAACCTCTTTCCTTTTTTGAATGTATTTAACATTACCACTGCTTCAGCTGCATTTTCACAGGATTTCTCCATTTCTCATTCAGGCAGATTCTGACATCTCATGCTGGTTATTAAATGCTGGCCGAAGGGCAGCTGGAACTGGAACTCAGCTCTGGGTGGGAGGCAGCAGCTGCCCTGTGCCAGTGAGAGGCCTCGGTGCAGTGCTTTGGGATCTGCAGGTGGGACTGCAGGAGGGGTGGGAGCATGTGAATATTTTTGGTTCCAACACAAGGCTTCATTTTTCAGCAGTACGAAGAGGTTCTTCAAGGCTGTGAGAGCCTAAAGCCTTGGATTTCTCCTGCCTCATCTGCCTGCTGGCAGGCACAGCCGTGTTGTCCCATTTACAATGCATTTGATCTGTCAGTGACTCATTCCCAGGCTCGCTATCTGCACCAGCAAGGTGCTTCAGGGCTGAGTCGCACCCATGTATCAGCTCTGTTACTGCACCCTGTTATCAGCTACTCCTTTCACTCCTGGGGTGCTCCCGGCCTTTGATCTGTTACCGAACTGCAGCAACAGCTTTCCTTGTTTTTTAATGCTTCATTACACTGTGCGGGGCCATCATCACTCCCCAAATGCTGCAATCTCTGCTGCCTGTGCTCAGCTCTCACAAGTACATCCAGGCTTTTTCTTGAAAGCATGAAATAAACTCTTATTCCCCTCAGCCCTCAAATAATCATAGTGGAAAGCAGTTTACTTCAAGATGGCAATTTCCATCAGACACTGCATGGCGGTATAATGATATGGTTAATTATTCCCTTCCTTCTCCCTGCTGCATTTAGCTGCTGCTTTTAAAAATCTGTGGAGCAGGAGCTGTTTACTTCATCCTTACAGCACCTGGTGCTGTGGGCTCTGACCAGTCTGTAAATCCTGATGTTACTGAGCAGTCCGGAATCCTGTCTTCCAGCAGAAGTCCCCTTTTGCTGGCCAGACTGGATCTTGTTTAATATGAGGTTGATTCTGTCAAAGCTAGAGACCCCAGTGGAAAGAAAGGTGCTCTGTGTGCTGAAGGACTGAAAGAGCTTTCTGTGTTTTACACAGGGTTGTTTGGTTTTTTACAGTGGCAAATGGGAAAAAGCAGAGACACACAATAATTTAAAACGTATTTGCTGAAAATCAGCTAAATTCATCGTAATGTTGGAAGAAACCAGTAGCAGCATCTGACTGGTTCTGCTGGAGATGCTTCTTATCAGATGACCCAGCAAAACCTTGCTGGCTTGTAGGATTTGGGGCAGAAGCTCCAGCATAACAAGCACATGACTCTCAGAGCCATCAGAGCAGCCAGTTCCTGCTGATGTGGTGATCAGATCAGTGATCCAACTCGTTTTGTCCCTGCACTCAAGGGTGGGCCTTGGCTGGGCTCTGGGGTGGAGGACAGACAGACAGACGTGATTGCTGCACTAGGTCATGCAACACAGGGAAGGCTGTGGCCACCTCCGTGTTTGCTCACAGGGTCCAGCCAAGTGGCACAGCCTGGGGCTGCAACGTGTCCCAAGCACTGGGAGTCCTGGCCACAGCGTGCTGTGATTTAAGTGACGAGCCACTTTCCTTCCACTGGCCAGGTTGGGCTTGTTTTGTTTATGCCTTGAAACCTCTCCTCCCCCGACACTGATCTGTGCCAAACTGTTTGGCAAGCTAAGAGCTCTGCCTGCTGTGTGGGCAGGAGAAGGGCCACAGCCTGGTGCAGAAAATGTGTGAGATGTGGCCCAGGCTTGTGGGGAGGATGGGGCGAGGACCAGTGTGCTCATTTAATGACTTGCCCAGCCTGTTTCACAGACTTGTAACTACTGATCCTTGACTGTGTTTCAGGCCTGCCCTACAGTCACTAATTGTCAGTGTCCTGGGGCTTTTCCCAGGCTTTAATTGTCCCTATTAGTATGATGGATGTTGGAAATAAGGACACTGGAGAAAGGTGGTAGTGTTTTCACTGCTGCCATTAAAGCTGCTTATTGTCATTTGCCCTCCTGTGCATTACGTAGGAGAGCTATTCATAAATGTGCAGAGAGAGCCTACATCTCTAGCTTGTGCTCTGATTTGGGAGCAATCCCCACCAGGAGGTGAGAATCTGTCCAGGACTGCAAAAGGAGGTCGGTGGAAGAGTTGGAAGTAATCCACCACTGGTGAGCCTCAGCATTGCCTGTAGGACAGGGGAGATTTCTGGGGGTAGATGTGGGAGTGGAGAAGCTGTTTCCCCATTAGCTCCGCCTGTTCCAGTGCGATCTCCCATCTTCAGGGCAGAAGGAGGCACTTTTCCTGCAGCACAGCCCCCTCTCCTGTCCTCTTCTCCCTCTACACAGCAAATGCACTCAGCTCTCTCCTCGGCTGCATCCAGCCTCAGCCTTCGCTTGCTTTTCCTTTTCCTTTCTGGAGTGGATGCAGCCTGGCGTGCAGGAGGGAATGGCCCTTTTCCTGCAGCAGTCCAGTCCCAGGCACACAGGAGTTAGACTCTGCACATCTCAAAAATTCTTCTGAAAGTAGATACAGCCACTTGCTTTCATTATTCCTCTCCTGTAAGGTGCAAATGACCTTACTTTTTAAAGCAAGATTAATGTAGCAGGATTCCCAGTGCATCTGATTGTCTTTTACCTTTCCAAATGTGGCTGCTGACTAACAACAGACAAGCTTCTCAGCTTGTCCTCAGTGGGAACATGATTCTTCTGCCTGACTCTCAGATTTTGGTTGTAATGTTGTCTTTTCTTGCCTTCATAAGCTCATTTGGAAATATCTTGAACTCAGTTCAAGGATACTGATTATTGTTATTTCCAGAAAAAAGTTGTTTTCATACTTGTTAGGAAGTTTCCCTGTTCACATCTGCCTGAGGTAAAAATTTAGTAAAACCAGGGGTTGGGCTCTGTGCGTCGCTTCCAACTCAATATTCTGTGATTTTATGAAGTTGAGGGAAATTACCCACCTTTGAGGCCTGCACCTCTATGTCCAGGGCTGAACAAAAGGCTGAAGTAGGATCAGACAGACACGGCTGAACCCCAACTGGATAGCAGGAGCTAATTGATGTAAGAAAGAAGGTTAATGTGATGTGGTTGTAGTGAGGAAATGACACTCCTCTCTCCTGGCCTGCTGGCTGAATCTGCAGGACACACTGCCCTCCCTTGGCCATGGATGGGCTGTGGACCTGGGCTGAGGAACCTGCCTTTCCCGAGCGTCCCAGTGGCAAGGGAAGATTACTGGAACCTGGTATGTGCTGTGATTTATAAACTCAGTCAGAGGTACAGACTTTGTAGGTGATTCCAACATTCCCTCCAGGAGCTCACAACAGGATTTACGTGATGCTTCAGCACTGTATGAAATCAATCGTGAGAAAAATAGCTTAGGAGTGATTTTATCATTGAATGCAAGAAAGTGATGTAAGAAACCACAGAAATCTGCTAGACTGATTCTTGAACACACAATGGAAGGTATTCATTTGTTTTTGCTTGTAAATGAGCGTATTATGTTAATGTTGGAAAATCTTAACTGTGACATAAACTTTTCGAAGAATTTGCACTTCCAGATGAAATGGAGATGTGGGAGCAATCTGGGAACAGAGACTTGTGTGAAAGAGACATCCTTTGGGATTACATTAACTCAGAGCCTCTTCCTGGTGCTGTGATTAAGTGTCAGGCTGAGCTCTGCACTGGTCCATACGGGTATGGAAGTGGGATGTAATGGTTCCACATTCTTCCATTTTGGCCACGTGTTGTTTTTGTTCCCGCCCTTGAGTGGGTTATGTTGTTCTGGCATTGTCTGACATTGTATTCAACCTTTTTCATGGCCTTCGTTAATCTGCTCTATCTCCTTTCTGTATTACTGAAATTTCATGTTACAGCAAGGTGGAGGCAGGGCGGGAGGAAAAGTTAGCTGTTTTCCAGTGTGTTTGTGTTCTTGTGTTTTGTCTTTTATCAAAATAATTACTGTCAGCAAGAAAACCCACTGTGACTTGGAAGTGCTTGTACTCAGGGCATGTACCCTTGGAGGAGCAGGAGCTGGAAACAGGCAGTGCTTGGGTCAGAGTGCCTCAGAACAGCCACGGTCCTGGGGCTGCACAGATTGATGGATAGCTCCCCTTTCACCTATATTCACATGGAGCCACACAGTTAGTTCTTAAAAAAAAAAAAGTAAAAATAAAGAGATACTGAGATCCCAAATATCTCATCTTTCTTGCCTGCCTTGGTCTAGAGGTCATGTCCCCTCACTGTGCACTCCCACATGGGCTGCAAATCACCCTGTGTGCCTGTAGCTCTGTCTTTCCACAATCCCTGCAGCTGGGAAGCCCCCAGGGATTATGCCCACAGTGTGTGAAACTTTAGGCAAAGTCAAATCTAAACACCTTCACAGGGAATGGGAGAGCTGGGTTTTCCGTGTCACCAGGGAATCCATGCACAATTCCCAGGGACTGTCCGAATCCGTGAGCTTCTGGGGAAGGTCTGGGCAGGCTGAGGGAGGGCTGCGGGCACCCTCCCTTGGAAGCAGAGGGGATGATCAGGGTAGAGTTACCCACATGGGAAAGCTTTGTGCTCTCAGACAGGGGGAGCAGGCTCGCTCTCAGTCTGCTTTTGGAAAGACCCTGACACTTCTCTCTTCAGGAACCCACTGTCCAGGGGCACAGGACACCTCTTCAGCACTCTGCCAGGCTGGTACTCTTTCTTATGCTTTTTAAAGGGTGAAAAAATAATTTCTGGTCCACAGCACTGCACAGCAGGGCATGCCTATCTTTGAAGAGCATTCCCAGCCCCAGATGTAAAGAAGCCTGACAGCCATGGTATTCAGAGGAAGGGGTGTTCAAGTGATGTCTCAACTTGCTTGCCTTTACCAATTTCTACTCCAAGAAATATATTCTTTTTGCCTAATTCATACAGATGGGGCCAAGGTGCCTAATTTTTGTTTCTGGTAATCCTGGGGGGGCAGTGGGTGCAGAGGGATGTTCGGTTAACATGGAGCTCTTTACTTGACCCACTCTTCTTGTCCTGTGACAGCTAAAACACAGATTTAGGTGGGAAAACCTATGCTGGCTAACAGCATTCATCTGGCATTTGCCCCCATGACACTGGGGAACAAGGGGCAGTCACAGCCCCAGATCACTGGGGTTTCTCTGTCCTGCTCAGACTGTGGGTTTGGTGAGCAGGAGAGACACCCTGTGCCCATTTCTGGAATTTGCCTTTTTCTCTGTCAGCCCACGGGTTTTCTCGAGGCAGGAACTACACCTGGCGTTCTTGGCCTGTGGACCACCAGAAAATGGGTTATGGTGGGAGGAGTTGGAGTGTCAGGAAGGGGAATCTTTTCAAGAAAAAATTTGATCACAGATTTGCCGTCATGGGAAGAAATGCCTTCTCTCTCTCTAGATCTCCCTGCCTCTGCTCTTCCATCCGTCCTTTTTGGGGTATGTGTGTTACCTCTGTGTTCTCTGAGTTCTGGGTCATCTTCTTTGGGAGTCTGCCATGCAGGGAATGCTCACATGTATTAATGGTCTGCAAACTGTATTGTGATTTCCTCATTGCCATTCTGGTGAGGAACCAGCTGTCTGAAAGTGGGAAGTTCTTGCCTCCATACCCAGCCTTGCTGCTTCTTCCCATGGCCTTGCACACTCACTGCTGGCAATCAGCTGCTCCGTGCTGGTGCTGTCTGGCTGTGCCAGCATTACGGAAAGGCTCAGATCATTCCAAATCTCCACTTGATGACTTTATTGTGATTTACAACTTTCTGGGGTTTGGTCTTGGCACCAGAATTTTCTTTAAAACTGAAATAGGAAAGCTGGAAAAACAGATAAAGGATTTTTCTTCCCCCGATGCTACAAGGTAGGATTTGAAGACAGCCTTGGATTGCTGCTGTCCAGCTGCACGGAGGACACTGTGGCAGCCTCCCTGTTGAGTGATTACCTCGTGCAGCCCAGGCTGTGGGTGCCAGGCTGGACAAGCCCTCAGGTGGCCTCGGGGAAGTCCAGACAATTTGTTTTGCAGTTGTCACGCCTCAGCTTGACCAAAACCATACCCTGACCTTACAGCTGCAGGCAAGACCACAATGACTCAGCAACGGTTATTTATCCACTTCCATTAGTCACTCGTGTAATTAGGAGATAAGGGAAGGTGCATTCCCTGGGTGGGAGCGCTGCCACCGCGGCTGGCTGTGGCTGCTGCCACCAGAGGACACTGTTGGATAGCCTATGGATGCTTCCCGGCAGGGCACGGCGCCTTCCCTCTCAGGTTTGTCTCAACTTCATCACCCCGCACTCCCAGCCTCAGCCTCCCTCTCTCCACCACTCTCTGTCCGCCGAGCTCGCTGTCCTTGGCACTCCTCGCTCTGGCACTGGTTTTCCTGGAGCTGTTCCCTGCAACCCCCGACTGCTCTTTTTTCCTCGGGCAGTTTTATCGCCCAAGGTCGCCGCTCTGCCGTGTCTGGTGTTGTGCTCCGTCCCCAGGGGCAGGTAGCCAAGGCACCACTTTGCTGGGAGCGTGTCAAGGACCTGCTCGGGGCTGCAGGACTTGGCGCGCTCGGGACCAAGGGACATAAACCAGACACAACCTGCCCTGAAGTTTGGAAGCACTCGGAGTAGAGATTTGGGTTCGGGCCTGTTTAGGAGATTAAGTTCAGTCTGGGTTCAGATTACTCCAGTTCTCCACGTTAAAAAAATTGTCCTATAATTCCATTCCCTGTAATAAGCGTGAAGTGTAAGGTTCATTGCTTTTGAAGTTAGTGCCTTGATGGCTTGTGCAATAAGACTGACATGTCATTACTTGCTTGAAATAAATAATTAAAAAGAAGGTGTCAGATTGCTTTTTCAGAGGGAAAGGGGCATTCCTTAAGGAGCCTGAACAGGGTATGTGAGTGTTGTGGTTCTCTTCCTTCTGAGAAAAGCAAGTTGGGTAATTTGCATGTCAAAAGTGCCTCCTCTCAGGGAAGGTCACTGAGCCGGGGCTTGAGGTGAGAGAGGGCAGCGTCCAACACTGCTGGAGAGAGGTTTCTCTTGGAACCTCACCCCAGGAAGAGCAGTTTGTGCTGGCTCTCACAGAGGCAGCCCTGGGGACAGGGTAATGAAGGAGAGACTGTGAGCCTTGTATGGGGGTCACTCATGGTGGTAAAAATGGATTTTGCTCCTTAACAGGCTGGGCTTCCTTATGTCCCAACTCAAATGCACAGAATCACTCTTGAGTGTTTACAGTTAAATCTGTGGTTCACACTTTGCTTGGGACCTGCTTCAGGGCTGGCTGACCGTGGCTGCAACTACTCTTGGCCTTTGGAGTCTCTTAGCAAAGTGGTGGAGAACTGTCCCTGCTCCAGGCAGCACGGAGACTTTTTGCAGGGCCTCGCTCTGAGGGTAAAACTGCTTCATCTGTGAGAAGTTTTGGGATTATTATAATTTTGGAAAGGATGTTCCTTTGTTCTAGGATCCTCCAAGGCATGAGGTATCTTCTGATTTGCATCATTGCCTGAAGACCAGGACAGGATTTTTACCATCTACTGTTCTGTGTTCACTGCTAACACTCAGGTTTAGAGGAAACACACATCAATATTTTCTGCTTTTGTCACTTGGCATAGTTACCTTGAATTCAGAGCTTAGTCCATCTGAGAATCTGGTTCATCTTTTACATGCAGAGCTTTGCTTTATGTAGTGGTATTTCTCCAAACACCTTTGTCAAGTGCTAATATTATACCAAAGTACACGCTTGTGCTTTGGTGAGAACTAGTGTGCTGAAAACCTTCATGCCTTGTGCTTAGATCAACAGGGCTTCAAACAACTCTGGGAAGTGATTTTAGGTGGCAGTTTCCGTTCTGTTTGGGAGATGTTCAGGAAGTGCCCACAACAGTTAGTATAGGAGAATTTAGCCCATCAGCTGTGAGTGCTTTTATACTTGAAGTGCTAATAAAAAGGGATGGTGATTTTAGAAATGAAGAGTATAAATGGCGTAGCAGTCAAGTGATGTTTAAGGATGAATGTGGTGCAGGCAGTGTTCCCTTGTAATGTGTCAGGAGGCAGCAGTCTGTGTTAATTATGCTTATGGTGAGCAGTCAGTGCTTCAGCTGGGACTGACTGTGCTCATCATGATGGATTCGAATTCCAGAGAAGGCTCAAACTCAGCGTGTCTTCTCAAAGGGGTAGATAAGTATGCTGAGATGATGATAACAATTCATTAAAGTTTTACATTAATTATGGTGCTTTGTCTCTTGCGGCAGTAAAAGAAATTCTGTAATCCAGAGCACATTGGATTATTCCTAGAACATTTATTTCCTGAAGAGTGAATTCACTCAGAAAACTGCTTCAAGTCACTGGGAATGAAACCTTCCTGCAGAGTCCCAGATTTCATGTGCATGTGGACACCTGGAAACTGATGGAAAGGAAAGGAAGGTGCTGAAACTCATAAGAGAAACCCTCTGCTTCCCTCCATCCCACATTGCTTCCTGAAGCAGCCGAGGAGTTTGGCAGGGCCTCCTGGCTCTCACAGAGACACTGAAGGGTCTCCATGTCACTGAGGTTTAGGCCATGTGTTGGAAAGGTAGTTTCCCCCTGTAGTTAAAGAAGAAATAGATATTATGACATGAGAGCATCTGGTCTGAGGATAAACTTCTCTGGAGAGTTTTCTTGGAGTTAGAAACTATGCTGTGGAAGAGAGGCCATTTTTTAAAGTAATGCTTTTTGTCTGAATTTACCTCTTGCAAATATCTTTGCAAACATGTGCAATATACAGAGAAAGAGAGACCAGGGCCTCATGGCTGGGATCTGGTGCAGAAGAGCAGGAGGACCCCAGCAACCTGCTTTCATGGAGTCAGCACATGGAATCCTCCGTTCTGCGCCTCAGTTTCTCCCTTTGTGAACAGGGAGATTTGGTAACAAATCCTGCCTTGCAGGATGACTCCCACGGCGTGGCATCAGCATCTCTGTAACAGGGCCCCAGCAGAGCCACTCTTGCAGCAAGACGTGATTTGAATTATTTAGGGTGTTGTCATGTGATCACAACTGATTGAGTTCCTGTGGCTTCACAAGTTGCCATCTGTTATCATCCCCATTATGAATTATGCATTAGCTTAAATCAAGGCTTAAACCAGAGGAGTTCAAACAAAGTCCTCACCCAGTGATACCATAAATCTGTCTTTAGGGTGTTAGTACTGGATCCAAAACACTGCAGCCACACAAGAGATCATGCTGGTTTGGTACAAGCTCTCTCTGCTCATTCAAATCATCCTGAGAGATTCCCCTGTTAGTGGTAGGCTTTATGCTGGGCCAGGTGTCACCTGCTCTCCTGATGTAGGCTCATAAAACTGGTCAAAATTCCATTGCCTGTGTCCTGGCTAAGTGGGCAGAAATGAGACCACGGTCCCACACCAGAGTCCCAAAGATCTCAGGATTGCATGGTCAGGGAGCTGCTGCTTGAAGGCACAGTGTCCACATGCCAAATTGCTGGCTGGCTGGATGTGGGGCTTTGGGAAGCTGTTGGCTTTGGAAGTGCCATGAGCCCTCCTGTAAAACCTGACAGTTTATGTGTGTGCAGGGGTGCCAAAGTGGCCATTTGCAGTAAAACACTTCAAGACCAACTCAGACATTCACCAGAATCCTCAGGCCTGGAGGTGTCATGACCAGAAAGCAGGTTCCTCCAGAACATTCAATTTCTCAAGCTGATCTACAGGGCACCAGGGAGCCAGTGCCCTTTTCCTGTGAAGGAGAGGTGCCTCAAGCCATTCCAGCTACGTGTGTGGGTACTTCCCTCTGAGGCCAAAGTGCTGCTGCTCCTTCAAAGCTCTGGAAGCTTCTGTTGGCCAAGCTGTGAAGTCTTTCCCTTTTGGTTGTGCAGCTTATATTGGATCTGCAATTGGGGCCTGCTGTTCCTCCAAGGGTGCAGTTCCCTGGTGTCCCATCCTCTCTCAAGTCACATTTAGAGGCCAGGTCTCTCTGCCCATGGTACACCAACACAAGGCAGCCAGTTTGGCAGTCCGGGTCCTGGGGCAGGCTTGGCTCTCACTGCAGGCCTGGGGCTTGCTGAATTCTATACATTTGCTGGGCAGCAGATTGGGTCAGTGACCGTGTTCTGATGCAGAGGCAGGCAGTTTATTACCATCCATTTGAGATCCTATAAAATAAACAGTTCTCTCTGTGGGAACAGGCATCAGAGACTACTGTAGCTAAATCAAGTCTTACTTGGTGAGTGTGCAGACTAGGGAATGTAGAAAATTCATTACATCCCCAGAAGCCAAGTGCTTTCACAGAGATTGTGTGGCTGTCCTGAGGAGGACCACTGGAATCCGTGAGCCAAACAGGATGGATAGGCAGGGAATAAATGTCTCCTGGCACTGGCAGTGGTTGCAATGATAATTTCTGCTTGAATTTTGGATCATAAATCTGTTTGTGCCTGCAAGGACACTTTCAGTGGCTCCAGCTTTATCCTAGTGTTGGGAGCTATTTTACTACAGCTGGAGGGTTCTTGTTCCATCAGCTGGCACAAAAGGCTGACTCTATGGTTCCTGGATTCTGCCCTTGGATATCTGAGGGCAAAATTCCTTTGACTTCAGAGGGAGTTGCTCAAACGATGCCCCTGCTAGAAATAGAACTATGTCTCTCCTCTTTAAAGCAGGGCCAGATTCTCTGTCTACGACTTGATGTGCAAAGCCTTTCCCCTGGGGAAGAGTGAGCCGTCTTTTTTCCCCCAAATTCACAAGTGCCCATACCTCTTCCAGTTTTACAGAGGGCTGAACAGTCTCTTCAACTGAGACAGGAATTCAGAGTATTTCTTAACCTCTTTTGGAAAGAGGGAGGTGAATGGGAAAGCAATGGCTCCAGTCTTAAGAATTTTGTAAACTGAGTTGGTCATACCAGAGATCTCTTACATTTTGTACCTGTGACTTTGCAGTCTGGAGATAAAGAATGGTGAAGCTCTGGATGCTGGGGCCATAGTGGATCAGGAAGAAAGGAGTAAGAAAGCAAAGGAGAAAGAGCTGGGATTTAGTGTGGACCACCAAGATGGGAGAAAAGTGAGACAAATTTTTGAACTAAGTCTTAAATTGCTCCAAACCACAGGGTGTTGTGCTTGGGGGAGACAGGGAGGGAATGGTTATGCAATTTCACCCTCAATCATGCAAAGGCAAAATACTGGACAAAGGGATTGCCTTAGATATATTGCAGTTGGAGTGTAATAGAGCATTTGATACAGAGTCTTACAAGATCTTGCCCTCCCTCCGAGATTGTTTGGCTTTGTTTGACTCAGTCATGTGGATTACTAGAAATGACAAATGATACATGGCTCTGGTCATGCAGATTTTCTACCAATGTGACTGATGAAAGTTTTTGATTCATCCATTTCACCCAGGGCTCCTCCTGTGCATTAGCAAAGCAGTAAAGAGCATTTTAATGACAGTTTTAGGTGCGATGTTTTTCAAACATTACTGAGTACCTTGTACGTGAAGCATGGCAGAAACCAGGAAGTTTGGTTATTTTGGTGGGAAAGTGATGGAATGTTAGAGGAGGAAAAGTAGTTTTTCTATATGAGAGAAACATCTGAAAGCAAAATTCTTTAGGAAGGAGGAATCCTGAAAGCTTTAATATGAGAGAGAGCAAAGTGAGCCCTTGGGTGTGTGCGACAACCTAACAACAATATAACTGGAGTCAGGTTGTTGGGCCAGACTGGGACTAGGGTAAGTGTCATAACTCCACGGAAATCTACAGAGATTTGGTAGTTTATCCCTGCTGAAGATACAGTTGGGGTAGAATTTACTGCCAAGATATTACCAATCAACTGGTTTGAAATCAGAGCTGAAAGTATGAGGGATGAGTCAAATAAATCTACTTGCCCCCACATATTAAAAAAGGGAGTCTGCTTACTCCAGGCTAGAGGAGAAGGAGAGAGGCTGTGTGGGAGCCTGCCAAAATCACAGAGGTGTGGGAGTATTACTGAGCAGTGTGGGAAGACTTGGCACACTTGAAAGGAAGTGGAGTATGGCACTAAAGCCCATTCCTTGGGAGCAAGATGTCTGGCTGGGAGGCAGCCTTGCTGACCAAATCAGTCTTTCTATGCCATATTTATTAGCATTACAGCCAGTCAATTTCAGGAGGCAATTGGGTGGTCAAAAAGTTACTTTTAAAAATACTTAATTTTGTATCTTCATTTTGTTCCTGTCTTTGTGGTTTCATTACACAGAAACAACTTTTGTATTGTTAAAGGCTGTTTTTGTCAAGGAAGGAATAAGCAGCTGGGTTTCAAACACTCAGTGAGCTGGTCCTTCAGGCAACTCTTTGAGAACTTTGCACCAGCAGAAAAGGAGAGAAGAAAGGAGAAAGTGGAAGGGAGTGTTTATATTGAAATCTTTATTTAGTTCCAAAAGCCTAGAGCAAAGCATCAAAACACAGAATGCCTCATGCAAGCCAAGACAGGGAATAGAATTTCCATTTTATTCTAGATGAGAACTAGGTCTTATTATAAAGGGGGTTGGGTGACAAAGCAAAATGTAATTTAAATTTCTACTCCAATCTATTTTTAATTATTCATGTGTAGATTCTTTTGTAGGGTTAACGAGGAATTTGCCAGAAGCCAGCCCACAAAGGCTTGAGTTGTAGTTCTCCAGCAGACATCCTGAAAATACACTGTCACAGGCAATCAGTGTCCTTGGGGAGGTGGCCTGTTAGCAGGGTGTTTACTAATTGGGATCATTCCGCAGCGGATAATTGTTTGTGACACCCACGCTGATTGGACCCACAATATCTTCCCATCCTGCAAATGGTCTGTGACAGTTTTGATGAATTTGAAGTTTGGAGTCTGAATAAGTCTACGGAAGGGGGAAAAAAAAAAGCTTCCATTGGAAAATATATGTAGAAGAGCAGAGCTCTGCCCCGGGTCAGCCCCCAAGAATGGAGGCACAGAGAGAGAGGCCACCGGTGGGTCTTGTCACACTTTCTATTTTTCCCTCTTGTGTTAATTAAGAGACTGAAGGAGGACTAGCCATGCCAAAATAAAATGGAGAGAACTGTTTTAGTTTGCACAGGATAGGGGTGTCCTAACCAAGGACTTTTGGGCTTATGGGGAAACTGCAGATTTATTGAAATACCCGAATGAGTTCAGATGCAGATCAGGCCTTGCTGGCAGACAACAGCAAAAGTGATGCAAATGTCCCCAGCAAACCAGCAGTTGTCTGGGCTGGGAGCAGTATGAGAGGGTTGCAAACACCATTTTGTGGAAGGGATATAGGGATTTTTTGTTTGTTTGTTTGTTTCTGGGGGCTAGACCAAAATGTATTTGATATTTTTGCTACTTTTGACTGCCACGTTGGTATGTGCTTTCTGGCCAGATTGAGACTCACAGAACTTCAAGAGCATTCTTATCCAGTTCCCTGCTCAAAGATCATTTGTCCTTCTGGCCCAAGCATAAATTGCATTTTCACGCATTTGATAGAAATGTGGTTGTCGTGTTTTGTCTGGTTTGCATCTGTACTGCACCAAGATGAGCAGGAGATGCAGCAGGTTTGGTCTTTGCAGTTAAGAGCTCAGAGCTGCTGTTGGATTCTGGAAGTTCCATGCAAGAGCAAGTGCACAGAGTTTGCCAGATTTCAGCCTGAGGATGAAGTTCCAGGGCTGGTCTCTGGCCATGGATCACTGATATGACATTTTGGGCTTCCCTGTTCCCAAAAGACCCGAAGTGGTGGATTATTTTTCTATTTCAGGAAGACTCTAGGAAAATTAGTACTGGACATATATCAGGTCTAAGAATCACTGCTACAATTCCCATATCCACTGTCTGGACCTTTTGATTGGGAAGTAAAGAATTAAAGAAACATTACTCCATAATGAGCTTGGCAAGCCAGGGAAGTTATTGGTGCTGTTAGGATAAACTATATCCATGTCCTGGCTAGTAATAGCCTAAAGTAATGGCTAAAGCATAGGGGACAAGGATTCAAAGATATCCAATGGCAACAGAATTCATATTCCTATCCAGAACAAAGGTCAGTCATCCTCCTGAGCCAGAAACCATTCCTGGAAAGAGAGCTCTCCTGCTGCAGTAGTCATGTTCCTCTCCACAAGCAAATGAAGTTCCAGATGCAAATTGGCATGGAGAATTATGAGAAGCCATCTAGATCTGAGCTCTGAAAATGGGAACTCTTTATATAATCTCCCATTTATTCCAGATCCTCCCTGTCCAGCCCAGTGAGAAGTGTCCCATGGAAGGCCCATGGATGTTTTAGTGGTGGTCCTTGTAGAACTAACCATAGCAAGCTGAGTGGTGGTGTGTGATAGGATAGCAAATCCCTCTTTTCAATGGTCTTATCAAAGTGAAAACTGTTCTCTGAAGATCTGTCTGAGTGCTGCAGAATGCTCTCTGCACAGGCGGGGCCTGTGGTTGCACTGCATGAGTTCAGCAGTAGGGCACTGACTTGGATACTGGGAGAGAAACCAGTGCCTTGTCTTTGAGGCAAACCTGAAGGTTCTTCTCAGGAGGTCAAAATGGTAACATTGAGTACAAGTGCCAGGGCATGGAATTGTGGACCTTCCTCATCCACACGGGTGTGCTTTCGATTCCATACAGAAGCACAGTGTAATGAGAGCTGCACCCAGCACAGCAGAGACTGGATGGGTCAGTGGAAGTGCACAGGACCTGCAGGAGGAGATCCATTGCCATGGAAAGGCAGGGAGTGCCCATCAGATACTGGTCATTTGACACTCCGTACCAGGCAACCTTCCAATCAAAAAAGGACTATTGTCCCTAAAATAAAACTTTTTCTCAGGACCTTTGTTAGTCTTGTGTTATGCTGTGGTGCAGTGAGAAGACTTGCCCAGAGCCATACAGAGAACAAAAAATCCAAACTGGAAGTGTCCAGGTGTGCATTACAGTTGCCCCTTGTATGCAATGAATGAGGTTAATTAACTGTTTCTAAATATATGTTAAAGGTTTCCCCAGTAGTAAGAGCCAGGATACTGCTCTGGTCATGCAGCATTCTACCAAAGCCGGCAGGATCACACAGGAGTGGTGTGGTCCAGCTTTCTGGCTCCTATCAGCGGATTATGACTTAAATGGGATCAAGGACTCAGACTTTGGAGTCGGAGTGCTGGTTACATGAGATGATCATTTTTATGGCTCTTAAGAGAGGCAACCCATCTCCTAAAACCCCGCATCCCGCGCATTTGCTTAACTCTGATAATCTTCCGGAGCTTTAGCAGATTCGCAGGAAAGGGTGGACCTGGAAGGGATCCTGGAGGCTGTCAAATAAGTATCCAGTGTTTCAATTGCAATGAGCTCCAGTGCATCTTCTGTAAATCTGTTTCAAGTTGTTTTTTCGGGGTCAGTGGAACACAGGATAAATCCCAGCTCGCTCAAGTCCTCCAGGCAGAGAATTTGCGGAATACATATGGAAATACTTTTGCCTGGTGTTCTCTGCTCTGCACCTCTCCCAAACAGAACATACAATTGTGTTGCAGTATAAAAGGGAAAAACCTTGGAGCCTGGAGTAATGTATACAATTCAATAATACATGAAATTCAAAGCCACACATTAATCACATTCATGTTTAACTTTCAGATTTAAACCCCTGCAGGTTGGCTGCCCTTTGTTCTGCTAAGTGGAAGGGGGCATTCCAGCCTCTCCGTGCAGAGTTCAAAAGCTGCCTCGGGTAACAAGTGCAATTGGCTTTTTAGGCCTCATTGTGTTCTCCCTTCGGGGCACAGTGAGAAGCTACTGCACAGGTTGGCCCCTTATCAGGCTGTTCAAAGAAAGAAAAGTTTGGATAGCAAAGGTTTGGCAGGTCACTGCGAGGGGCTGTTCGCAGGTTCAGGAGGCCAAGACAGGAAAAGTGATGATGCTGCAAGTCAGAATCCAGCTGCACTGGCAGGTCTGGGCAGGAAGGGCAAGTTATACAACAGCCTCTCCTTCCCTCCCGCCACCATCCAGTTTCCAAGCCCCTTGTTTTCGTTAGTGTCAGCTCATTTGCAGATTTTTGTGAGCAGGATTTTGTATAGGAGTGCTTGTCTCCGACGTGTCCTTGTGTGTTGGATAATTATTAACTGTTCCTGGTGGATTCCTTCGTCCAGGGTTCACTCATCCGAGTGCTGCAGCTTCCTTGCCTCTGGCTGTTCAGACCCCCGTTCTCCCCTCATCTCTCAGTCCACTCAAAATGCTGCTGCAGTATGGCTTCAACCTGCCCTTTTCCCAGCAGCCTGGCTTTCCAGGGCTCCACACAGGCAAATCAAGGCACAGGGAGCAAAGACTATTCTGCTGCCCTTTGGCAGAGAGCTGTCATAGGAACCTGCCTGGTGGATAATGCCTGCCCTGACCTTAGTTCTTAACACCAGTGGGGTGCTGTGGTGAACTGGAGAATGAAATTATTTGCAGTAGCTGATTTGCATCAGGGTTAGAGTTTTGGGTGATCCAAACCCAGCAAGATGTGGCAGTAGCTGTGGTTGTGCTGTGGCTGCAGATATACTGGGAGTAGCTTCAGGTGGACCAGTCTGGGGGCTGGTAGCAGTCCAGCTGTGGTATTGTGGCAGTTAAGAAGGTAGCAAAGCCCTCACCAGAAATCTGGCAAATGACAATTCATATACAATATTTTGGCCACCAGGTAGTTTAAAGTGCATCTACAGAGCTGTAATGACTTCCAAATCATAGAATCATGTTTGGGTTGAAAGGGACCTTGCAGATGATCTTGTTCCACCCACCATGG